>NAPT01000600.1:0-18367 GCA_002927785.1 Cladonia uncialis
GAGGGGGAGAGGGTGGAGGTGTAGCGTGTGAGCCAGGTGTTTGCGAGGATGACGGAGGGGTGGAGGGGTTTAGGGGTAGGTGAGGCAAGTGAAGGCTTTGAGGACGATGTATCCTTGGTTGTACCTTTGGCGGGGTTCTGAACGGGTGGGTTTCCTGGAAGCTCTTTTGGGTTAGGTTCTTCGATTTCTAAATTCAAGAAGTCGCGGGCTAGTTCTTCAATGGAGATGGGGGTATCAGGGCCAGTGTCCAGGCTGGAATCCTCCACGCTTTCCGGTAACCCGTCATTATAGGTGGCCACTGTTCGCCCGTTTGCAAGACGAATAGGAAGATCCAATTCTGCGTGCGCAGGGCGAGGAGGTGTCGGATCTAGAGCTTTTCTCTTCGCTTCGAGGATGTGGAAGAGTTGGAAGCCAGCGTATGAATCGGATGCAGCGTCTGTGGTTATTTAGAAGGATGTTCCTAGACGGCAGGAATAAAGCAAGAATACTCACATTGAATTTGCTCATAATTAAGGTCCTGGCTCCAATCACTCGAGCGCACCTCACCTTTCCACAGAGGTAGTTGCAGATGCTCCTTGACTTGCTGGGCCAGGCTCACCAGCACCTTGTTGATCTTCTTGACATCTCCGCATGAAAATTTGACTAGTTTGTACAAATGACTGAGCTCAAATATCCCGCGGGCCTCGATGTTCATGAATTTGCGAAGTCTAGTACAATCCCCCTTGACTGAGACACCAACTTTGGTTATATTGGGAGACTCCATAATCCTCTTAAATGTAGGAGCCACAAAATCGTCTACATCAGTGGCATTGGGATATCGGGCGATATGAAATAATGCTATGCGCTCTTCACTAGCGATTTGTATGAGTGCCACATTTTTCTTGACCCCATCCGTGGCCGTTGCATTAATCTTCCATTCGATATCAAAACCTATGACCTCTTTATGGAGAAACAGCTGTGAGATCCGCTCCGTAGAAACCTTGCTTTTACAATAATGTACTTTCACTTTATCTTTTTCTCCACCAGGTCCCTGGTACAGCGTGTACTGCCAGTACGCAGCCATAACGGACGGTGCAGCATCGATGGCTCGTTGTAATTTGGCTTTCGGGATATGGTAACCTAGGGGAGTACTGAACGGCAGATCCTCTGATGGAGTTGAGCTATCCGCACTATTCTTCATAGCTGATCCACCACTCTCATTTGTCCCATGGTCTGCAGGTCTACTTGCTAATTGTGAATCGTCAACAACAGGATACAAAGGCTCATCCTCGGTGAGATACCTCGAGATGGACAAATCCGGAAACGCAAGTGGCGCAGAACATTTGAATCCTAGGCTGCCTGAAGAGAGGAGACCATTTTTGCCACTGCAACAAGTCTCATTGTCTCGGTCTTCCCATGGGGGTACCACGCGCCGCGCAGACTCAGTCCCAACAATTGTAGCTGATGGTTCTGCTCCCGCTGGATTGGGTTCGTCAAGCATGCGCACCATGTCATTCCAGAGATCAATTTGTGGTCCCCGGGCGACAATGTCTTCGAAATAATTTACGAATCTTCCGCCCCTTCCTATTTCTTGGGACAATTTTGACACCGTTAACATTAAGCGAAGTCTGCATTTTGATGCAATATCTGCAAAATCCTGCTTGTTGATATCTGTCCTCTGATTGACCTGCGAGGCTCGTGGAACACCAAGGAAGTCCGACTCAAAGATGTGAATCAATCGATGGAGCTCTGTGGTATGATCTTCAAGGGATTTCTTCATATGTAACATGATTCTTCTCCACTTGCCAGCACGTGACCCCGAAGACCCTGCTATTGAGACCAGACCATGTCTTAGCCAATAATTGGTGAGCATATACGACTTAGAATTAACTTCGCTATGTGTAATCTTGAACTGTGAAGCGGAGGCACGAGCATCTGTATCTGGGTATTGACAACTGAATCGCTTTTGTGCGTCAAGAGAGGCTCGACGAGGGAAACGGTCATCAGTGAAAACTCTCGTTAGGTCCCGAAATCTGTCGAGCACCTGGCGGATTCGTCGTCTCTTGTTGGGGTTTCTCGTCTGACCAAACAATTCTCTGAGCTTCAATAAGGGCCGCATAGCTTGCCATAGGCTTTTCGGAGATCGACTAATCTGTATATAGGGTGCTATAAAGAGTGACTCCCTAATGTTACCAGCATCTGCCATCGAAGAACGTTTTAACGTCATAACGTTTGGGTGGTGGGTTCTCCTGGTCCTCCATTTGACCAGCTTATTCGAACTGTCAACCATGGCCAAAGCGATCCGATAGTTATATAGCTTCTTATCGACCTGCTCGCAATAGGAACGAAGATGATTTTGTAGGTCACGTAATCTGAATATCAAGTCCGGCAACGAGATACTTTCTTTCAGTAGTGCACTTATTTCGAGTATGACATTAAGAAGGCCGCGCTGGTGTTCTTGGATGCTCATAGCTTCATATAAGCAGTATCTCATGTTGCGAGTAACGAAAGCAGAGATGGCCAACGGGGTTCCCCGTTTGGTTTGATGGACACTGTTATAGGCCGATTTCTGCCTCTCAGTGCAAGCCTCGGGCATTTCTGACAGGTCCGCTTGATCTACCATTGATGGACTAGGTCTATCCGCAGATTGTATTGTCTGGTTTGATTGAATGGGTGACTTTACACACCATCCCAGCGAAACGCCAGGCAGGTTGGCTGCATCACGCAGCCCAGGGTCAGGATATATTGTTGTAGCTCTTCTTTTACTAGCATAGCTCGATGCCATTGTGTTCGATGGTACACTTAAAGTCTGCTCGGTAGATTGATGTCCCAAGTCTTGAATTGGCCCTGCTACCGCTCGGCGCAAGTCCAAATTCCCCCAATGCCGCGCTGAGTGTATCTTCTCGATGCCAGCTAGCTCCACCAGCGTTGAGTCTCGGCGAAGACTAGTCTCATCTTGATGAGTAGTATCTGTGATATCTTTAGAGGCCTCGTCAGCAGCCATTGTTCGCACAGAGCTAGATAGCTTCCTGGCTTCAGCTCGGCTAGGCAATGGAGGTGATGGCCCATCAGAGAAGCGGATGCAATTAGACGGGCTCAGAGCCTTGACTTTGGCGTCCGCGAAGGAGATGCCCTGCGTTGGCTTCCATGTACGATCCTGGCGCATTGTCCGACTATTTACGAACGTCAGCGTGCTTTGGCGTCCTCTGAGCATATGATTGAACTTACCATGGCATATTCTTTTGCAAATCATCCTCACACTCTGTCTTAGCAGACTCTACCTTCAGCACATAGCTACTCATCCTGACAAAAGAAGCCACAGCACCACGGGAACGCCCACCGAGGTTTACCAACTGCCTCTGCTGCGGAAACATAGTGAACGAGCATCGTGCTTCATTACCACGGTGGCCGTGGTATTTGGTAACTCATAAATCACCTCTGTCCCCCTGAAACCAGCGAACGCGTTTCAATAGCTTCAATGGCGAACAAAGGACGGGGCAATTGGCGGAGAATGGCTCATCGGACATCGGTGCCTGGGAACGCTAGCGCTAGCTCTCCGCAGGCTATGCCAAGAATCCCAGCCCTATCACGACTGACATCCATTGGCCTCGATCATTCTTGTGTCTCGCGAAAATCATTCCTTCGTCGTGATTGATGATGGCTTCGCAATTGTTGCCACTAGGTCGGTCATAGAGATGCGTAACATGTCTCTTTCTGCTAACGACCACTGATAGAATTGATCGACAAATGTGTGGGTTCCCGGATATGGGTTGTCATGAAGGGAGACAAAGGTAACTCGCTGGTTCAGGTTACCGTGTGCAAAGACTGTACTTACTCGATCTCTCAAATCGTAGAGTTTGCGGGTACTCTATTGGGGTTCGATGACTATGTCAGTATGTGCTCACTTCTCTTCCCCGCTTTATGTCATCAACTAAATGTTGCCATTCAGATATGGTTCTTGAAGACGTCACAGAATTGTACGTTGATTCCTCAATCAAAGATCGAGATTGAAAGTGCTGACCGATCTTGATTTGTTCTCAGTGATTACAGCGGGACCAATACAAAGTTGTCCAAAATTTTGCTGAACGGCAATAATATTTGCATGGTAACGATGAGTTTGTATGCCTTTGGCGACGTCACCCTGGCTGACTATAGCTAGCTGATCCCTGGTGGCGAGGGCCCTGAAGGGGCTACAACATGACATTGAGAATGTGATCGAGGGGTACTTTGTTACGTGGTTCTATGGACCACCACAGACCTCATTCCTGGAGCAAAAAGGCACCAGATGGATGCGTTGGTGGTGTCGCACGGCATCGTATGCAAACCAATCGGTTCCCTAGTCAGTACTACAGGGCTGCGAATATGGCTTGGAAAGAAGACTCCGACATCGAGTTACTTCGTGTTGCCGGAGCTGTGTACGCTAGCTCATCTCATAGCTTGGACGGCGCTTGTGAGAGTTTTGATATTGCCTCCATAGCATCGCGTCTCACTTCCTCGACTATGCCTTGGGCTGACACGACTTCCTTCACCAAACCGACTCCCGAGCCAGCGTATGCCGTCAATCTGCCGTTTTCTCCCCAGCTTTTATCGCCCTTTTGCAAAGCCTCATTGTAAAGGGTTTTATTGTCCTCAATACTCACACCATTCTGTGAGTCCAGGAAACTCTGATTGATTATACCTCTTGCATCATATCTATCAGGCCAGCCGGTGGTCCCCCTCAAAATATCGTACACACTCGTTCTGGTAGTAGTCAAACCACCATCCCTGGTCCTTAAGACATTGGCTTGGTACCCTTTGGTGATATTTGCTTCTTTACTTGCCAAGAATCTTGTGCCCATTACCACCCCACTGGCTCCAAGTGCAAGGCAAGCAGCTGTGCCTCTCCCTTCGACAATACCTCCTGCCGCTAGGAGAGGGATATGACTCATTCCCATGTCTGCCAAGGCATCCGCGACTTCCGGTAAAAGGCTTACTATGCCAGCACCTTGTGCAAGGCCATGTCCTCCAGCGTCAGCACCTTGAACGACAAGGACATCGGGAGCACACGCCTGAGCCACGTGTAAGGCATCCGTGACAGTACCAATCTGGACCCACACCTTCGTCCTCCCTCCAGTCAGCTTCCTGACCTTCTCAGTCCAGTCAATGAGATCTTCGTTCCGCTTGGGCGCAAAGAACCAGACCGCAGCGGGGGTGTGCATCTTAATAGCTTCCAGAGCAGTATTCAAATTTGCACCCCAGTTAAAGAATCCTACGCCGATTGGGAGAATGGTGGGGTCCACCCCTTTGATCGGACTCTTTTGCAGCAAGTTCCTTGCTCTTTCCAGCTCGGCTTTGAGATCGCTGGTGTCAGTGCCAGCAGCAAGGAAGCCGAAACCCCCAGCTTTTGCCACTGCGACTGCGAGTGGCGCTAGAGCTATCAGACGCATAGGAGCACTGACAATGATTGGATTACGTATCCATGGATATGCTAGATTCATGGCTTTAAGCATTGGGCTGGGGGGCAACTTTTTAGAAGCATCTGACGATGTTCTGAATTTCCACTACCCTTCTACAAACGAGAGGTATGTAACAAAGTATGGAGCAGTTCTAATAAGCAGAAGCTTAGTCAATTGATGACTGCCTACTACTTTAGTAAATAGAGGTAGGTACCTTTTCGGGCTTTAGATAGTAAAACCGAGTCTGGACCTCGGGTCCTTCTGTCGATCTCCGCTGGACGTAACCTTAGGTGTAGTTTCGAGTTTCGGGGAGGTCTTGGCGCGCGTGGATTAACAATTCCACGCCCAGCGGATTCCATGGCCAAGTTCTCTTCGTAAGGAGGACTTGCCGTTTGTTCCCCGCCCAATAGTCTGGCATTGCCTGATCATTCTCCCAACTGGGCAGGCCGTTGCACCTTTAGCGTTCTATTGCTTGATCCGCTACCGCCCAACCGCATGCTTCGTCAGCACCGTCCTCCCCTCTACTAACAGTTTCTCAATTTGTTGTAAGAGCCTTGTGCTTGGGTCATAGCTGAGAAAATTGAAAAACCAACGGCAATTGTCCTTGTGACTTGACTTCTACAAACTCCTTAATTGTACATATGATCGATTGAAGGTCCAGATCACTGCCGACGTGTCCGTCTATTCCGCTTTTTGCATCACACTGCAGCCAAATTACCTTGGAAGCCAACATGGTCCCAAAAGCCTCCGAGAAGAGTTCGTTAAAGCGTGGAAGGGTGAGTAGCTGGCACTGGCACGCAACTCGAGACTTGCAAGCTTACAATTGTGTTCATGAAGAATTCTACTGCTGAAGGACAAGACAATAAAAAACCTCGCCGGTCCGAGCGCATATCGTCCCAAACAACACCACTTAAAGACAAGAATAAATCCTACCTGCCTTCGCCGTTGACACATGAGGAATCCACGGCATCAGAGCTTTACAAAGAGCCCACTGCCTCGCCTCCAGAAGGTCGTCCAAGTCAGATCCGGCATCGCACTCCACCAACTTCAACTCCACCCCATCTCACGCAATTCTCCTCACCTCCTGCGGATACGCAAGCTTTCTCGCAACTAAATACCTCGAAATCTTTTTCCCATGAGGTTGAGGATGAGGATGCTGAAGGAGTCTGGGGCTACCTAGTACCCATAGACAATGTTTTTGGCGACACACTGGTCTTGAAGACGAGAGCAGCGTGTCCAGCACCATTCCCTAATACCGATTTCGGGAAAGGTACCGAGAAGCGCGCAAAGGCTCAGACTGGGGTCCTGCACTACGGTCATGAAGAGCAGAAGTATGAAGCCGAAAAGGTGAGATCAGGCTTTCCTTCCGGTGGCTACCTTATTGGGAGGCATCCTGAGTGTGGTACGTAAGATAGAAGAGCAATAATACTTTATCCGTATGCTGATAGAAAGCAGATCGCCAACTTGAACTTCCCACAATATCGAACCGGCATTGCCTCATCTTTAGCGAGAACAAGAATGGGAAGACCGTGGCAGTCGTGGAAGATCTCTCGAGCAATGGCACTTTCGTCAATGAGGCCATCATAGGGAGAAATAAGCGTCGTGAACTCGAAGATGCTGATGAAATATCCGTCCTTGACGAAGCGAGGTTCATGTTCTATTACCCACGCAATAGAGATACCAGTCCTTTTCGACAGCAATTCCGTATTTTGCAGCAGCTTGGCAAAGGTCATTTTGCTACGGTATATCTCTGCATTGAGAGGTCCTCAGGCATCCATTACGCTGTCAAGAGATTCGAACGCCGCCAAGGAGAGAGCGGGAAGTCGCAGGTAGATGGGCTACAGCAGGAGATTGGTGTGTTAAAGGCTGTAAGCCACCCAAACGTGCTTTGTTTGAAGGACACTTTTGAGGAGGAAGATGGTGTGTATATTGTGCTTGAGCTTGCCCCAGAAGGAGAATTGTTCAATTGCATAGTTTCGAAACAAAAGTTAACAGAGGAGGAATCGCGGAAAGTATTCATTCAGCTGTTTCAAGGAATTAAATACCTTGTATGTGAACTTCGACCTGCCCTTGCTACTGATACTGATACGTTTTAGCATGAGCGCAATATTGTACACCGGGACATCAAGCCAGAGAACATATTGTTAGCAGATAAGGACTTAACGGTGAAGCTGGCAGACTTTGGTTTGGCTAAGATCATTGGTGAAGAATCATTTACCACAACATTGTGAGTCGCCTTGTCATGTGTCTAGATGAAAGCCTTATAAGTCTTCCAGATGTGGAACGCCGAGTTACGTAGCGCCTGAAATATTGGAGAACTCAAGGCATCGCAAGTACACCCGAGCAGTCGACGTCTGGTCCTTAGGCGTGGTTCTATACATCTGTCTATGCGGTTTTCCTCCATTCTCCGACGAGCTCTGGTCCGAGGAGAACCCATACACACTTTCGCAGCAAATCAAGATGGGCCGCTTCGACTACCCATCTCCATATTGGGATTCAGTTGGCGACCCAGCCCTGGATCTCATAGATCGCATGCTCACAGTTGACGTGGACCAGCGCATTACCATAGACGAGTGCTTGACCCATCCCTGGATAACGCTAAAACATCTTTCCAATCCCGGTGACAGCACCGATGGCCTCACAGGAGCTATGGACCAACTCGACTTCTCCAAACGCAAAGTCGAGCGGGAACGGACGCTGCTCTGTGATATCAACGACGTCAAAGTCTCTAAAGTCATCGAATGGGGAGACAAGCAACCGCACGTTAAGATCTTTGATAAAAACCCTAATGGCAAAAAGATGCATAATTCGCAGCCTGCTGCTAATGGCCATCATGTGCCAGCGCCGAGGCCGGAAGAAGTGCCCGCTGCACATCAGCAGCCGGCGGTATTTATGGGTATGGGAGGAAAAGGTGACCAGGTGCTTTTTGGGAATGACAAAGGAAGTCGATATGAGCCTGATGAGGTTCCAAGTTGATAGTTTCCGATGATGGCAGGACCAGCAAAATTTCTCAACATGTCATTATCATCATCTTTGGCTATCCGGCCATAAGAGCCAAGCTTTCATTGACTGACGCTTGGCGCAAGACCCTGATAGAAGGGAACGATCTGGGAACGTCGGATATGATGTCCGATAGCCTTGCGTGGTTGGAATATACGACTTATGTTGTGCTAGTGGAGGACGGGTTGGATGTAATACTGCTAGAAAGGGGCAGAATTTCAGCTGCAGGAGTGATCGTCTCGAACGTGGTTGCATAGAATCAGAGATCAAAGCCTATCATTTATCTCTTCAAATGGGTGAGGTAAGATTACATAGGGTACCATGGTAGAGTTCGACTTTCAATGGCATTCATTGTCTATTCCTCGTCGAATAGTTATGCTGGAAATGCTTCTTACCATTGAACAACGGCATCCAGCCCTGGCAGCCAGCTGGTGACTGATAAGGGACAAGGATATTGGATTTCTGCTTCGGCCCGATTTTAGTAAGGGAATCGCATGATGCAGGGTATTTATCTATAGAATTTCCCTTCAACGGGACTTTGTCCCAGGAAGAGTGTTCATATATTTCGATAAGGTCGATATCCAATACCTTTACCAGACGGAAATGGAGTGAGGGTCATGCATAAGGAATAGAGTAAGTAGTGTAAAGTCACTTTTCAAGACTTATATAATAGTTATATGCTAAGGGGTTATCATCTTTTCACCAAGATCTAGCCGTCTGATAAAGTGTACCTACCGCTCAAGGATCTATGCTATATCAAACCCCTTTCCTATTTACCCCATGATCTAAATTTTCTAAAACCAAATCTAACGGTAGTTACCCTCTATACATTACTCCTCCATTTGCCAGAAACATCACATCCAAATACATCCCAATCCCACCTGAATCTCCGACTCTCCGCTCCTCCCATTCACAATGACACGAATCACACCCAACCCAGCTCAACAAGCAGGAAACCCCATTCCCAAAAAGAAAGCCGGCTCCTCAACATTATGATGCTGATAACTCAGCACGCCCACTCCCCCCGGCTCCATCATCATCGCCAACGGCATCTCCAGCGGATATCCAAGCCAGCGTTTCGCAAAAGCCCGAAGAAGATGCCCGTGCGAAACCTATACCCAATACATAGATCAACACCTGCCCTCATTACAAAACGATGCGCTCATCTCCCATCTAGATGATTTAATAATCAATTGATCGATTGAAAGAAACACACATACGAGCAAAACATCCACCCCCTTCCCCCCATGCATCCACGGCCCCTGAATCTCCCTTATCTCCCGCACAAGCCCATCCAGCCTTTCCATAACCTGCATCGGCTCCTCCCCGCCCTCGCATCCATCCCGCCAAATATCCCACTCCCTTTCCGCATCAAGCCCCCGCTCCTTTCTCCCCGCGCGGATCTCCTTCGTCAGCAGTCCTTCGTAGGCGCCATAATCCCATTCCGCGAGTGAATCCGTGGTGCTGACGTTACCTTCTTTGGTGAGAAACTCCTGATCGCCCTCGGGTAAGCTGGATGAGAAAAGAAGGGAGAAAGTCTGCTGAGCGCGTAAGCGCGGGCTGATGAAGATGTGGGCGAGGCGTGCGGGGGAGATGAGTTTGCCGGGGCCGACGAGGATCTTGCCGGTTGCGAGGACCTGTTGGACGCCGTTTTCGGTGAGTGATAGCTCGGTGGTGCCGGTGTAGCGACCGTTTTTCGTCCATTCGGTTTCTCCTGGAGTTGGGAATGTTAGTAGGTTTTTTTTCTCTCTTAAGCTGGAGGTCGGTTGAGATGTCGTACCGTGACGGGCTAGATATACTCGTGGCGTACTGGCATCTTTGTCTGACATTGTTGGCGTCTACGAGCAGAGCGGATTACGACTATTTGCTCCTGGATCCTGGTGTCGAGGTTGTTGCTGCCTACCTAGCTTAAACGGCTTGTCTGGTAGAGTATGTCGTACAGTGAATGGGAGTGCGGTGCGTTACGGCCCGGTTAAAAGCGGCCCCACCAGTCGAACCTTCTAATTCATCCATTTTGCCTCCATACACAACCGTAGTTGTATGGTGTTCCAAGTTTAGCAGAAATGCTCGCTTCGACTAGGAGTATCTCAACACGCAGTTGAGGACTCCCCCCCTACTTTCTCGGTTGGGACAGTCGAACCCTGAGTTTAAAATGCTGGATACATTCACAGACAAATAGTACAAATAGCTACCTACGTGCAAAGCTATCGAACAGTAATGGGTATCTCTTGGCTCCCTGCCAACTCATCTATTCAGCCAGAACGCCAAATTAGCCCTGGTTGTCTTAGTGACGCCGACGTGTATTTCCGACAAAAAACTATTAAGACAGTTACCTAATCAATCAGCCTGCTGTTGCATATGATTCGGCAGATTCCAACTCGCATAATCCAAATGCACAAACGCCCGATCCACGCTCGGCACACTCTCCAGCACATACTGCAAACTTTCGCCTAAATCATGGCTATCCCTCAGTGTCATGCTCTCATCCAGCACAACATCAACCTCCACATTCAACTTATCCCCCGCATGATACGCCTGCAATCCCTGTATTGACTTGATAGTTTTCGCGAACCGCATGGTGAGGTAGAGCAGGATATTCCTGTCTGCAGGAGAGGCCGCTGCGCCAGTGAGATTCCGAATGTGGGTTGAAGAAGTGCGGGACCAGTTTACAATGACATATAGGGAGAGGATGAGACCGCCTGTTGCGTCGAGCCACCAGAGAGAGGCATAGTAGCCGACCAGTGGGAAGATGATGGAGAAGATGTTGAAGACGACGTCGGTCATGGCGTCTTGGGCGAGGGCTTGAACGGAGCTATTCTTAATGAGACGGCACCAGAACCAGCAGGCTAATTTTATGAAGACAGTCATGGCCATTATTATGATGGCAGGGAGGCCTAGTTGCACAATTGAGTGGTCGGGGCCCGTGAGCCGGTTGAAACATTCAAGGAAAACTTGGAAGAAGGATGTTATCATTATTACGCTAAAGACGAGGACGCCGATAGGTTCAAGGCGGCGCCGGCCGACGGGGTAGGCGTAGTGGTCTTGATGGGTTATTAGTTTGGTTGTAGTCCAGACTATGGCAGTGGAGAGGAAATCGAGGGCTGCATCAACGAGAGAGGCAAGGACCGACAGAGAGGAAGTGAGCACTATCACTGCGATTTTTCCGGCAAGGAGGATGGCGTTTGCAGCGAGGTTGATGTAGATGGCGACTGTTACGACTCTGCTGCCGCTGTGGTGGTCTTCATCGTCCTCACTATTTTGAAGCCCCAATGCTTTTGGATCATCTCCCTCCTCGTCGTTAAGCAGCCGTGTGGTCTCATCAGGCAGCTTGTAGAGGGCTTTTGGTGTTCGTTTAACTTTGACTTGGCTGGTGTGGCCATCCGCTTCCATATTTGCCTCTACCACGGAGGGATGACGCTGGTGGGTAGGAAATGGGTTATCCTCTGATATGGTTGGTGGAATATTCATGTCTGCATCGTGTTCATGATTGTATTCCTGGATTAGACTGTGGGGAAGTGATGAATCGAGGAGTCGGTCGATGTACATATATGAAAGTATCAAGTGATTGTTTCGCTCATAGTATTCTCGTATAGGTTTCTTCATCGACTTCAGTTCCTCTGGGCTCTTGTAGTATTGCTCCCATCTATATCTTGGGTTGCTATTTCCTATCAATCGCATGCTCCTCATTTGGGGTGTCATCAAAACTTCGGCCCCGTCACTACCATTCATCATACTCGTCCTTCTTCCTTCCTTCCCCAGTCTACTCTTAGAAGGTCGAGATTCAAGGCGATTGACGCTTCTATCGTCGGCATCCCTTTCGATATCGCTCTCCTGATCTCCATCCGGCTCGGGTGTGGCAGACCTTCGTTGCGCCCCTATCTGGACGCGCAAATCTTTAATGTTGGCAGAGGAATTGCTTTGGATTAATGATGGTAGCTTCTGGCCACGGGTAGAGAATGTGTCGGAGAGGGGGAGGAAGCTCTGTAGCGAACCTATACGGTAGACATGCGGTCGTGAGGAATCGTCAGCCATGTTTGATGATGTCAGCCGAATTCAGCGTAATTCGGTGTATTGGATGATAGGCAAAGGGTCACATCTAATATCGGGAACTCTTTAGCCAAGTTCATATAACGTGAAGCATTTGGCATGCGAACGCTTGAGTAGGGGATGATGGCTAAGGTAAGTAGGCAGTCCTACAATTCCTGTTTTAGCCGGAGTAATCTGCGGTAGCCCTACCAGGCTGACTAAGGTACGTAGGTACTACGGCAGCTATGAACGGCCACAATTGCAATTTCCAAACTCCAAGATTTAATTCCGTAACCTTGCAAAAGGTCCCAAGTCTAGGCGCTGGTATTTCTTGATATGAGACTTAATGATTGGAGAGCGGCTGATTGATCGATTAGCATGGAGACAGACCTCATAGTGCGCTGTTCAATCGACCCACGAATCTAAAAACCCACGCAGATTGAGTCGTCTGTTTGCGCTTTCGCTCTGTAGTCTTTGAGCCAACACTGTATGAAGGGGAAACGAGCCCAAAAACATTTTCTAAGGAAATTTGGTAGCGGTGGTTTGGCATTTGTCTATACTATATGCGTAAGTAACTTATGATCGCCTGCTTCCGAACTTAGTCGAACTACGTTCAATTCCTAATGGCGCTGGTACAATGGTGTAGCGATTGTGTTGGTCTCTTACTCGTTATGAATTCTCTGACTAGAAGTTGTATCCAATCGACAAAGCCGCGAGATGTCATACGCCCGGTTGATGCAACCATCGCAATGTAAAGTACCTCAGAACAGAATTTGTACAACAGTGATATATACAATTCCCTAAAATTCAGTTCCCCAGCCCACAACCTCCACAATGACATTCCCAATTGTACTGACAGCCCACAAAATCACCAGGGCCAACCCTACTTTGCGATCCATCCACCAACCCCTCAATGGAACCGCTATAAGTAGACCAACTAAGGTAACCATAAGAGTGATACCACTGATTAACAATGTCCCACCGACCTCAATCTGATACGGCTTATACTTCATCGGCCTCCCAGGATGTTTCTCATGTCTCCTCTCGCCACTTTGAATAGTCATGTAAAGCCCGCTAATGCCGATTCCGAGAAGTATGTTCAGCATAGGTCCTCCAAAGCAGGCACTAAGTGCCATTACTGGATAGCCTAGCTTAGCGACGGTGATATCGGCGACGAGATCCCCCAATGAATTACCAACAGCGAAGATGGTAAGTCCAAGGATTGCGTCGCTGATGCCGAGGATCACACCAAATGCTTTTAGCACACCGACAACCTCGTTGGCGATGGTAGAGATCCAGGCGATGGAGACGATGAAGCCAAGGAAGCAGAGGAGGTAGCGGTATTTGGGTGGGCGAGAGGGTGTAGTCGTTAATACGAGAATGGCAAAGGCGATGAGAGAGGCGACTAGGGAAAAGAGACAAGGGAGAAGAAGATTGCGGATAGAGAGTGTTGAGTCGGTGTTCGCCCAGTAGAGAAGCACGATGAAGAAAGGCGCAGTAAAGATTTGCGTTGCTACAAGCCACCGGTTCCAATCTTTAGGAGATGATGGTGGTTCAGATGGCGCTGTATGCTCCGGCACGTGGCTTGAATTGTGCCGGTTTTGGGGCAGAGGTTTAGGGGGTCGAGAGGGAGTCTGAAGGGCATCTCCATCTTCAGGGCCGGATATATTTATGGCTGGAGAGTTAATCCCCTGTTTTACATGTTGCCCGAAATTTGGGCCCTCTGGCAGGTCACCACCATTGCTAGCTTGGATGGTGGGGCTGTCAGGAACGAGAGTTGCTAGTGTGGATCCCCTCCGAGTCTGTGTGTGTTGCGGAGAGAGTAAGCCTGGATCTGGATCAAGTGTATCTGCAGCATCGTCCTCTTCCTTCGCGACTTCAACAATGGGCAATGTTGCTGACAGTACAAAGACGCTGGGTGCGGCAACGATACCCAAGAGCTTCTCCCAGATATTCTTGTCCTTCCAGGAGTAAAGAGTGGGGAAAAGGGTGGCGAACAAGACTTCTGGGCAAGGAAGTAACTTGTAAGGCCACCATCGCAGCGGCTTCTGCTCGGGGCTCTGATAGAGGTTCCTGTGAAAGGTAGATTCAGAATCAATGCTAGAAGGCGGTAGCCGTATGCTTGGTGCACGTGCCGTAGGCACAAAGTTTGGGTCATCGAAATATTCTGGGAAAGGAGACAGAGGGCTCGATCCGTGAGAGGACTTGGATCCCGGAGCACGCGGGATCTTAATTCTTGGTACGCTTGGTCTTCCATTCATATTCGGTGAGTCCTTGGGTGTATAGGTTGTGCCGTTATCTTGAAAGTCTGCTTGTGGCTGGAGATGGGTACGAGATCCGGCAAGGCTTAACTCAGGTGGAGCCAAAAGGTCCCCAGACCGCTCGTGCTGCACCGGCGACATAGGGGCTGGACTTGTGGAAAGGTAGCCGAATTCGTCCCCCGCAGGCGATAGAGTCATGTTCGAGCCTGGAGGACTCGGTGACCTTGTCCTCGCTTTACCATCTGGTGTACCATCCACGGGCTGCAGGCCAGTACTTCCTAGAGGTATTGGGCCTAACAAGTCTATCTGTGGCCTCTGCAGTGCATTTGGGTCCAGTCGCAGTCCAACAGCATCGTTCGCAGATACAGCGCGGATACGGGTCGGACCAGTCCGTTCTGTATCTGAGCTTGGCCGTAATGATGCATTTGAGGCAACATCATGGGCATCAACATCATCGAGACTGATCTCTGGATTCGACGACGTAGACAGGTTGTCTTGCTGCTGGGCTGCAGTAAACGTTGGGTCATCTGAATATCGACGCAGGTTGATGGGGGTGGCCTGAATGTTCCTTGATTTCTGTAGAGAAGATAAGACGGCTCTGAATTCGAGAGCACCTACAAGACTAGGCCGAATCGGGTTGATCGTGTTTCTGCGTTCCCCATGCCTTGGTCGGCTAACTCGCATGTTGCTGCTGATTTCAGCTAGATAATGATCGCGAGCCTCATCATCTACATCCTCTTCATCGTGCAAAGGTCTAAGCAAAGGACTCCCTCCTCGCTCCAAGCTGTTGAAATCATTCTGCGAGACCGTTCGTGAAGGACCCCTTCTAGCGCTCGCTATACCATCCTCTTCTTCCTCGTCACGATAAGGCTCGTGTTCAGCTTCATCCGTGCTAGGAATATGGAAGTGGCTTCGAGCTGCGTCCTCCAGAGCCAACCGACGTGATCGCCGGCGCAGATACCAATGCCAAAGAACAACGAAAACAACGTAAAAGACATAAAAGCCGACCATCGTGGCACACTCCCATAGATGTAGATGACCATCCGCCAGAAAAACCATGCTGAAGGCTGCCGCAACAATGAAGAAGCCGACGTCTCGGATGAAACTTTTTCTCGCAACCTTGAATGGTCTGGCCAAAGCCATTGAGCCAGCCACAACTGCCGTGATGAAGCCGGCTGCACCGATGAGCTCGCCAACAGCCAGACTACCACTATGTGTCTTCATTGCGGCGAACGTAGAGAAGACGTCCGGGCTGCCGTTTCCAAAAGCCAAGAACGTAACGCCAGCCATGCTCTCGCTCATCCCTAGTATGCTGGCAATGGTGCTGAGGTTTATGCAGAAGAAGTCGCTGGCCGCGATACCAATCGTGCTGAAGAGGAGTCCGAGCCATAATACTAGAATGATGAAGGCGACCGGCTGAGCCTTGTGTAGCTTGCAATAGTAGAGCTGGAGGTAAGAGAAGAGCCCTGCTTCTTCGTCTTCGCAGTTGGCGCGGACAAAGGCGCATTGGTCTGTAGCGCTATGAACGAGGCGACACTGAATATTCAATTAGCTTCTAGATAGCCAGCAACAATATGGATTCAGGCAAGGTACGCACTGCTTCGTCCCTGCGTGCTAGGCCCCCACGGTTGGCTTGAGCCGCACCATCCCGAAGACTGACTTCTGCTCGAGGCAAAAGCTTGCCATTGGAGCCAGCAGCAAACTGAGGACTACTCCTGCTCGTAATGAAGCTGAATGCTGTGAAGATGGATATCACGAGAACGATAAGATAGAACGCTCTTGCTCCGGAGAACTTCTGCCTAGATTGGGCACGCGATGTCTTCTCTCGCGTTGGCGGCAGTGATGGAGACATTGCAAATGCATTATGGGATATTTGTCTAAGGATAAGTTATAAAGATGCAGCAACGAGTGCGACTCAGTTGAGATTAAAGCTCGTTCCATATCAGCTTATGGTAGCCGTCGGCATTACTACCGAGAGCGCCAAGTATTTGTCTCTGTCCTTGATCGGAACCAATTCGTCAAGTCTTTCCGATGACGTTTTATCTTACATCAATGAAAATGTCTTGGCATTCCGGATGCCTGAAGCAGACAATCCGACAACCACTTAGAATCAGTCGGCGTCCATAGTTAAGATGTCAGAGACAGATCCTTTACTTCCTAAGGGCAGCTCGGCCCCTGAAATCTCAGGCTATGGTTTCTCGAAGACCCAATATCAACCCCAGAATGAAGTCCTTGATCCAGATAAGAACGTCGAAGATGATGAAGAGCAATCAATTCCAGGCTATGAAGGATTCTCTCCTCTCCGTACTCTAGTTGTGCTATTTACAGTTGTGGTTGGCTGTGCTATATTTATAACTTTGCTCTTCCCTGGTGCTTATCATACTCCTCCTGGCGAGCCTGTAGATGATGCCGTGACTATAAGGGCGAGAGTGAACAAGATTCTTTCGGAGAACCCTTTGATAGGTCCTTATTCCTCTTGTTGTATTGAACGTTCATGAAGATCTAAGAATCATGCTAGACGGGCATAATGACCTGGCCATCCTGATACGTTTCGTTTACCAAAACAACTTATATAACGAAAGCTTCATCGAAAAATTTGAGAACGGAGGCATGTTCGGCCAGGTCGACATTCCACGGTTGAAAAATGGAAAGGCTGGAGGAGCTTTCTGGTCTGCTTTCACTCCGTGCCCAACCAATGGCACAGACTTTTCTGACAGCAATTATGCTGGGTGTAAGTTATATCGTTTCTTACATTAGCATTATCACCGTTTTATTGGTCTCAAAGAGCGATTTGGTAAGGCTCTATTTGAGTGAAAACCGCGCTCACAATACACAGCTGTATCCATGACGCTCTCCCAGCTCGATCTCATCCGCCGCCTCACCGAATCCTACCCAAAAGTATTCTCTCCTCCCAAGCTCAACAGCAGTAACGCTCTAGCTAAATTTAAATCCAACCACCAACTCATCTCCCCAATCGGCATAGAAGGCCTCCACCAGGTCGGCAACTCTTTCTCCAACCTCCGTCTCTACCATTCCCTCGGCGTTAAATACGCGACTCTAACCCACAACTGCAATAATGCCTTCGCTGACGCCGCTCTCACCACCACCTCCACCGGCAAAACGATTGCTGGCCCACCTCGCTGGCATGGCTTAAGCCCTCTCGGCCAGCTGATGATTCAAGAAATGAACCGCATTGGTATGCTCGTCGACCTCTCCCACGTCTCGAAAGAATCGATGCTCGATGCCCTTTCCGCCAGCAAAGCTCCTGTCATGTTCAGCCACAGCTCCGCTTACGCGCTCTGCCCACATCCCCGCAATGTCCCCGACGACGTGCTCCAGCTTGTCAAGAAAAACAACGGTATCGTGATGGTGAACTTCTCCCCAGATTTCATATCGTGCACCCCCTGCCCTCCCGATTCAGATACCGGTATCCCGCCTTTCTACCCTCAAAACAACACACTCCATCAAGTTGCGCGGCATATTGTCCATATTGGCAGCTTGATTGGCTACGATCATGTCGGTGTGGGAAGTGATTTCGACGGCATATTTGACACGCCGATCGGATTGGAGGATGTGAGCAAATTTCCTGACTTGGTGGCGGAGTTATTGAAAATGGGGGTCGAGAACGAGGATGCAGGTAGGGTTGTGGGGGGCAATGTGCTGCGG
>NAPT01000601.1:0-18340 GCA_002927785.1 Cladonia uncialis
GTATTGGGGTGAGGGGTTGTTGGCTGTGAGGGGGATAGGATATGAAAGGTAGATGTAAGATATTAAGCTGGGTAAGGTACTTTAGAGACTTATGTGACTAAGGTACTGATTGGCTGCATACCTTACAGTATAAAATACGTGCATTAAAAAAGCTATGCTATGCATGCAATTATTAACGTGCAGCTAATTATGCGAAGCCCTCGCTACTTGCTGATTCGCAAGCTGGTGCATGTGTTGCAAGCTTCTGCCCCTCTATACAATCTAGTTTTGTTCAATTGACCACTTCCTCCCTAGGAACCCCCTCTCCTTCGCGTGCTGGAATTACCAGTCTTGCTCATATCATTCATTGCTTGCCTTCTAGACGAGCTCTGGCTCTGAATAGAAAACTCCCGCTAATGGACATTCATCTTTTGGATATCCCACGTCTTTGCTGTGGGCCACACGAAACATAAAGTACAGTTAAAGGCGTGCTGCATTGGTGGTTCGGTATAACGAAGAAGTGAAAATACAAACGAAGCTGAAGGCGGACAGGGTGTCCTACTCCTCTTCGCTCTCTGAACTCTCCTCCCCGTCGCTGCTCTCCGCGCCTGCGACTGGCTCATCATCTAGAGTCCCAAGTAAGCATGCGATCTCTCGCTTCAACATGTCGAAGATTGACTTACAAGACGAAGCAGCGCCAGGGTTTTGGAATGCACTGAGTCCGCTCTGAACCTGCGCAATCCTAGCCTCCTGCTCGGTCTTACTCATGGGCTTGTTCTTCTTGCGGGTTGGTGCTGCGCTGGATGCTGCTGGAGCTGGTCGAGCCGGAGAGTCGTCGGCACGGGGTGCGTGTTTTCGTACGAAGATGAGAAGCTTGTGGAGAACCTCATCGGAGAGTTCGTCAATATCAAGCTCGAGTTCATCTTCCTGAACGCCCTGTAAGTTACGATGGTTAGATAATGCAATAAATTCTAATTCATATTGCAAGATAGCTTCATTGGATATATGTAAAGAAATCTTGCTAACACGTTCACTCACCTTTAGGTTCGGCATGTTGTCCCGGATAATCTTGAGTGCGGTCGCCATTTTCGACTCTGGCAAGCTGTTGATGCGATTCGAGATGTCTTGCTTCTGTTCATAGGACACATAAGGAGCCTTCTCCTTCTTGACAGGCCTGGCAGGCGCCTTCTTTTCGGGCTTAGCAGGCGCAGCCTTTTTGCTGTCTTTACGAACGAGTTTGTTGCCTTTCGCGGCCTTCTTATTGGTCACTGGGGGCGAGGCTTTCTTTTTCTGGATCATTTCCACTTGCTTAGACATCGCTGCAATCTGCTTTTGTAATATTTGGAGCTGTGTCTGCTCCTGATCCTCCTCCTCTTCATCTTCGTCGTCTTCCTCCTCACTTTCCTCGGCCTCGGAGCTGCCAGCTGATTGAGGGCCAGAACCAGGCGTGTTCTGCTCAATGAAATCACGTTTCTTACCGAACTCGGTGTTGAATACGTTCTCAAGCTGATGGCCAGCCGTGTCGATGAGATCCCCGGGTCGGTTGAACTTATAGCAGTTCTGAAAGACAAGACGCACGTCTGCCTCGAATTCTTTGGCATTCTCGTACTGGCCTTGATCAAGCTTTGTCCTTATTGTACTGAGATCCATGGGCTTCTTAATGATGCTGTGATACGTCGGTATATTCAAGGCCACGGGATCGACAGGTGTTAGGAAAGGGTAATTGCAATAAGCGTACTTCGGCTTGAATAGTTCCCCCAAGACTTTGTCGCAAAACTTCAGTTCCAATTGGTACTTCTTCTTTTTCGGCTTCTGATTTGCATATGGTAGATCGCGGGGCGCTGGAGGATGTATCTCTCGCTTTGGACGCCCGTCGCCAACAGTCGTCGAATCACGACGAATCAGCGGCACACCTGTAGGGCCCAATGCAAATGTTTGTTGAGAACCAGCCGAGACAGGCGAGCGCGCGGAACCGGGGAGTGACGATCTTGACTCTCGCCGAGCTGGTGGCGGCTTTGGTGCAGAGGCAGTGATGGTCTTCTTTTTCTTGTCAACAGGCGGTTCTACGACATCAGGGCCTGGCACTTTATCACATTGCTTCTGGAAAGCTTTCTGCATCTCATTCGCCAACTTTGTGATGGAGTGATCGGGGCCGTTGAACGTGCGACAGTTCTCCACTATGAGATTGAAATCCGTGACGAACGCGTCAACAGTGGGATATTTGTTGGCTTTTAGATTCTCCTCCAAAGTCTTTAGGTCCATTGGGGTTTTGACTATAGTAGGGTAGCTTGGGATGTTCAAAGCAACGTAATCGACGGGCTGTCTGAAAGGCAAGGAGCTTTGGACACGTTTGACGTTCGCGACAACTCTCGTGAGAGCCTTGTATTGCGCGGACGTCATCGGCGTGTTGTTTGGTGGCTGCTCTGCTTTCGCGCCGTTGACCTGAGTGTCAATCGCCGGCCTCTCAGGAACCTTGAAATCTGTTGCAGTGGATGAAGTCTCCTCCGTCTTCGGCCGCTTCAGAGCTGGACCGTCTTCAAATTCGTCATCCTCTCGCTCCCTAGCTACTTTTGCTGGCGAAGGTGGTGCATCTTGCATGACGTGATCAGACGGCTCTTGAAGCTGTGACACGACTGCTGATGGCTCTGAGGCTAAAGCTGGGGATGGCGCTGGATCTTTCGGGGCTTCGGCTTCTAAGCTCTCTGCTACGGGTTCAGGTGAGTGGTGTTGTGGAACTAGGGCAGCTGCAGTGCCAGACTCTTCCTCCATTGCTGGAACCGCAGTATCTTCTTCCTTCGACTGAGGAGCTTCTGCTGGCGTGACTTTCGTTGCTTGCGTCTCTTCGGCTGCTGAAGGTGCAGATGCTGGAGGGCCCACTGATTCTGTTAAAGTAACTACTTCTGCGGCAGTTGCGACCGGAGCTACCGCGTCAGCCATGACTCCGTTCGCTAACTCTGGGTCATTTATAAGGTCTTGTTGCTGTTTATGTTCTTTGATTTCTACCGTTTGCTCCACAGTCAAGGAGTGTGTTTCTTCACGGAGATCTGATGTTGGTTGCTGAACCACTGCAGGCGTTGGATCAATAGGCGCGTCATCTAACTTTACACTGGATTGATCCATATTATCTTCCGGCGCAGACTGACTTGAAGCAAAAGGCTGGGTATCAAATGTTGTACCGGAATTGGGTAGACTCGAGGTCATTTCTGCAGTACTCTCAGTATCCATTTGATGACCCTCTTTATCCCCAACACCATTTGTTGTTGGTTCAAATTCGTGGGTATCTTGATGAAAATTGGTATTGTGAGCTGAGGAGTTGACAGAGGTCAGAGATGAGTCTTGAAACTTGTTGCCATTTGGCAATGGAGTTCTATCAATGATAAGTCGTTAGTCCCATCTAGACTCAGGTTGAATCAACATTGTGAGTAGCGGCTTACTCTTGCGCGCCCAGATTAATGTCCATATGATCTGAGTGATCAAGTTGTCCTTTCACCTCAAAGGCGCGACGATCAGATTCGAAGACCGCCATTCTTTAGAAGCTGGACCGATGACGGAGTGGGTGATCGCAGGCACGAGAATTTGATAAGGTGAGTAAGTGAAGGTGACGCGCGCAGCAAGTAGAGCAATTAAGATGAATGTGAGACTGTTGACAATAGAAAGACGGTTCACAGCGCGATTCTAGCCTCTTCCAGAATCGCACAAAAAGACCTGAAGGGTTGCTGACGAAGCAAACGCGATTTCAAATGAGCGTGATGAGAGTGCGCAAAGTGTTGCGACTGTGTTTGTGGCGATTCTGCTTTCACAACACCAGTGTTGAGGGCTTGGCGGGGTGGGAATAGCTTCAAATTGTGCCGGATAAATGGCGAGGTTATGGTTCGTGCTAGTCAAAGGAAGCCGGGCGCGAGCCTCTAAAAAGGCGGGGTAGGGGTGTTTTGAACAAGCGATGTCCGAGGATGGAGTGTGGCTGATGAAGTGGAGTGCAACCAGGTAACAACGGTGCAAACGAGGCTGATGGCTGATGGGGAATCTCGTGACAAGGCGCGCGTTAACACGCTGGCAAGTTCCGGGGATGACGAAGGGGGATAATCGTCGTCCTTGGAAGCAGTCATGGGAAAATATTGCTGTCGGAAAGGTCAGGGAACGGCAGTCATTTAAATCTAGGGCACATGAATTTTGTACGCCACTAGTCCGCTTAGCGCCATTTCACTCTCCAATCACATCCCCGCACGCCGCTTACTAGTCTGTCGGAAAATCATCCTTGTTTATTACAATTAGGCTGATGGCTCGGTGGAATAACGCGTCAGGAAAGGGGTTCGCCCACCCAACGCCCTTGCATGCCTGTCAGAAACGGCTGTCCATCCATCACACACCCTGAAGACCATCGTGAGTCTCAAAAGCCATCCGTACCAGATTAGATATCTCTGTCCTGTCATCCGCTCCCAGCTCCGAAATCGCTCATTGGTCGCTTTCGGATCCAAGGGACCCCGCTATGAATTATGACTCAGGGATGGCAAAGTCCCACAACCAGTCACGCGATCAGCTTCACAGCCTTGGTGATGTCGCAACGCGGCGGGACTTCTGCCCTCGGCATATTAAGGCTGCGAGTACTGCTTCCTCCACATCGTTGCGAGATTAGGATGCGGGAAGGTCGGAGAGACAGCCCAGACAGCAACGTCATCAACGACAGACCGCTAGGTGAAGGAAAGTAACCAATTTAGTACGGAACAGGATCATTCAAATGTGCTTATAACAAAATGGTTATTAAGCTTGTAGACGTACGCAGTAACTTACTGATTACTGCGTACCTGGAGAATTTGTGAGACAAAGAGATTGAAATGGAACCGGAACTGGAGCAGTGCGGTACGGGCAGCAATCTTGTCAAAAGATAGAAAACAGCTTGTCACATAGTCACCATAGCATTGAGCACAAGAAGTTCGTTATCAACCAACGAGACTGTATTATATCCAGAGTAGTACCGGAGAAGAGATTGATGATGGAAAGGAAAGGTGTTGGGAGTTGGAGGACAGATCGTCGAAGTGGGAGGGCCAAGAGGGCCAAGAGGGCCAAGACATGGCCGCCCAGATGCGCCTTGCCCGTTTCGATCATAGCTTGAAGCTTAACTGAAACAACAACAAAAAGTTCGGAAACGCACAACGGTGAAGTTATCAGACAGCAGCCTCATGCGTGAGCGTATGGTCTTGACGAGATCCGCTCAAGGCCAATACCCCTACTGCGCCCACTGTTGCTACTATGGGTAAAAGCAAGACGCCCAAGGGTGTGGCCTCAAACATATCATCCACAGCAAATCCAGCAGCTTCCTCCATCGTACAGAGCGGCGCCAAGTCTTCCATCCTCAAGTCATCTTTCTGTCCTTCTCTATTGCAGCTTTCACTGTTCGCTTCTATAATCCAAGGCCTTGGTTCCCAACATCTCCGGATCCATGATACAACCACTGGTCGCTTACGATGTGAGCACGCCATCGGCTCGAAAGCTACAGTGACTTGCCTTGATTGGGGCTATTATGGAGATAACCACCCAGACCGGCAACATCAAGAATCCAACAAGAAGCGGAAAAGGAATGAATTGGTCAATGGCAACACGTCGAATGGAAAGGCCAGGGGTATTGCAGTTGCATTCGGAACGACCGACTCCGAAATCCAGATATTCTCACCTGCCGAGGCCAAGATTTTGGGTACCCTGAAAGGGGCGCATACCCAGGGTATCAGAGATTTCAAGTTTGCTGATCATGGGCTGCAGAGTGAGGGCTGGAGTATAGGTGGAGATGGCAAGCTTGTGCAGTGGGATTTGAGGAAAAGCAAAACCCTCAGGTATAGTAACCCGGCATTTAATTGTTCATTATATGTGTTGACTCGTTCAGAATTATTGTTTTACCTCATGGACCCGCCAACTCATTGCGCCCTCTGAGATCTTCCGTCATATGTGCCTCCCACAATGCCTACCTCATAGACCCCAAGTCACAAGATCAACCAGCTGGTTTTACTGCATCTACCAATCCTGTACATACTATAATAGGTTCAATACCTCGGACTGGACGGGGTACTATCTTCTTGACAGCTGCTGAAAATGATCGCTTCATTAATGTCTTTAATGCGGATACTCCAACGTCAATCGGCTCGTTACGGACCGAAAGTGAGGTTCTACACCTTGATCTCTACTCAAGGCATGGGGAATCAGAGGAAACGGAGCGCGGCCATAGCTTGGAAATGCGGATGTTGCAGCCGCGGGAGGCGGTTGCGGTGGTGAACAAGGATGGAGTGCTCGAGCTTTTCCCGGAGCCGTTCGACTTTGAAAGTTCAAAAGACGGATCAGAAAATTTGAAAGCACGCATGAAGCAGAGGACTCGGAAAGCATCTGCTCAAGTTAGGATAAAGGGACCAGATAAAAGTTCTACCACTGTTCCATTAATTAACGCTTCATTCCAGGAGAGTGAGATAGCATTGGTATGGGCTGAAGGAGGTGTCAATCTATTCTTTGAAAAAATAAAGTGGCGAGACGATGGTACTGGGCATCTACTACTGAAAGATATGACGGATATTGTCAAGGCAAAAAGTGGCGCGGGCATCGGAGCCGTTGATATCCATGGGGTTAAGGACATGGGAAAGACCCATGTAGACGAGTCTCACACTGTGGTTGCTAATGGAGGAGATGCAGATGATGCATCGATGGCTGATGAGCAGCCGGAGGTCATTAGTATATCAAGTGCTGAAGAGGAGACTGACTCTAGAGAAGATGAGGATGACAATGCTCCAGAGGGACTATTGGAGGCAAAGAAATTGAATCATGGAGGCGTTGAAGAAGGAGATACAAGGGAAGATGAAGATGTGAACATGGAGGATGTCGACGTGCAACAGGAAAGTAAGGCAGCCAAAGAGGACATGGAAGCCCAAGAAGACGGAGAGCCTTCATTTGGAGACCTTATTCGAGCAAACGCCCCTGAACCTATTGAAGTCCAAGCAGCTTTCACAGACCCAAACGCCCAGAGCCTCGTACCCGCGGGAGAGAAAGGACTCCAACAATTGCCTTCTGGAATGTCTCTAGGCACAGTATTGACGCAGTCGCTCCGCACAAATGATACGAATCTCCTCGAAACATGTTTTCACGTGAAAGAACTATCTGCCGTACGTGCGACCATTGAACGACTCGACTCATCGTTTGCGACAATCCTCCTCCAACGTCTAGCAGAACGCCTGCACAGCCGGCCTGGTAGAGCCGGTAGCCTCATGGTCTGGATACAATGGACTTTAGTTGCTCATGGAGGATACTTAGCCGGCCAACCAGAAATCATGAAGAAGCTCGCGTCATTACATCGCGTCGTCAAGGATCGAGCGAACAGTTTGCAGCCTCTCCTTTCGTTGAAGGGCAAACTGGATATGCTTGAGGCGCAGATGAATTTGCGTAAGAGTATGCAGGCACGATCTAAGACCGCTAATACTTTCGAGGAAGACGATGAGGAGGGTGTCATCTACGTCGAAGGGCAAGAAGAGTCTGATTCCGAAGATGAGGAGGAGCAAGGAGATGATACCATGGACTCCCAACCTGCAAAACCTGGAGCAAAAGCTCAAGAGTCGGCAGAAGCCGATGATAGCGACGCAGAAGGAGATACAGCCAGCGAAGAGGATGACGAAGAAAGTGAAGATGAAATGCCCATGACCACAAATGGTATCATAGCCGAGTCCGACGACAGTGAAAACGACGAGGAAGGCATGTTCGACGAAGAAGCGTCATCTACAGACCACGAGTCTAGAGACGAAGACTCCGAAGACGAGGTCGACCATGAATCCATCGACACGGAAAACTCCAGTGACGCCGACACATCGCCGCCACCTAAACGGCCAGCGAAGGCGAAGCTGAGCAATGGCCTTGGTCCGAGGAAGCGCTAATCAATCAATCCCCCACATATTCAATCAAGCCTACCATATCAAACTATCTCAATACCCTCATTCATCCCTCACGGCCCATCTCTCTCCAAATTCCCTACCCCTCTTTTTCTTCCTTTCCAGTATTCCCATTCTCAGCATTGGTCCCCCCCCCCTTTTCTCCAATGCAGGCGAAGGGAAGAAATAGCAGAAAACCCATCGAAGAAGAACAAGAAATATTGTATCCTATGCATGATGACACGAGTGCATGATACCCCCGGCGTCTGGTAGTTATTCTAGTTTTTTGTTTTGTATCTGAAAATGGATGGGAGGAGAAGGGAAAGGCTAGTTAGGTTAGGTTGGGTGAAGGTAAACAAACGTTTGCATTACATGCATGGCTAGATAAATAATCACAGAGCATAGCAGATAGGAGGAGATGATAGATTTGATTCTTTCTTCTATGTATGACATAGCCGCCAACTCAATATACAAGAAAGAACTGCTTGCTAAAAGCATCCCCTCCCTGCCCAGCCCTTCCCTTCCCTCGCACCTTGGGTATCAAATCATATCATATCATATCATTCTACATCATGATCCAGCTCATCTCCTATAAATACAAAATGCCTGCCTGCCTGCCATATACCGTTACGCATTTCTTGAGGGACCACCGAATAAACTCCTCCTCGGTTGCTCATCATCAGTACTAGGAGAAGCGAAAGCTACTCCGCGAGCGGCGGAATTGGTAGAATTGGTGGTATCTACTGATCCTTGTGGATGAGGGAGGGCGAAACCTACTCTGCGCGTGGAAGAAGAAGAAGAAGGAGCGGGATTGGTAGTCGGGGTGCTGGTATCTTCTGGTTCTTGTGAAGGGAGGGCGAAACCTACTCGCCTCGTGGTAGGAGTGGGAGAGTCGGTCTGCTGTGGAGTAAGAGCAGAGATTGCTCTACGTCTTGGGGGGGTTGGATGGCTAGGGTTGGGGGTGTCTCGATCCTGGGGATCGGGAGGGAAATTTAATCTTGTCCTTGGGAAAGAAGTATAAGCGGGGATGGCGGGTGCTGGGTCTTGTGGATTGGGCCTTCTTGGAAAGGCAGATTCCACGAGAATACTCTCGTTGAGCCTGTTCGAGGACTCTGCCGCGTCCATTTGCATCTCATCAGCAGCGAAGCTTACACCGCCCAACCCCGTTCTTGATCTCTTTGTTGGTGTTGGAGTTGGCGACTCGTCCCTGCTATTCCCACCACCACCAACCTTTCTCTTCCCCTTCCTCTTAGGTGACTCCGTCGGAAAGATCAAGTCCTGATCTGGATCATCCACATCTCCCAGCCCTCTCCCCACTCGACCGAATAGTTGTTGCGGCACTTGTAATCTCGCAACCTGCCTCGCAACATCTCTCCTCTGCTCCTCCTCAAGCGGGATGAATCTGGCGTTTTTGATGATAGTGCTCATAGTATCATCATCCAACAAACTCTTCTCCGCCTTCTGGTGCTCCTGCGCCGTCATACCCTTGCGCCGCATCAACATCTGATCCTCCAATGTCCCCTGCAGCACTAGCGTCTCCACAAACACTGGCCGCGTTTGTCCAATACGGTGGGCACGTTTGATAGCTTGGGCCTCCACATTAGGTTGCCAGACGGGGTTGACGAAGAAGACTCTTGACGTGGAGGCGATGTGCAGGCCGTGAGCAGCTTGGTAGACGTTCATGAGCAGGACGCGGAAGGTTTCGGTGGTGTTGAAGGTGGTGATGTAGGCGTTTTGGCGGGAGAGGGAGAGGGTGCGGGTGTAGATCAGGTAGCGAATATCGAGGAGGTCAAGCGCTTGCGCTATGTACCAGGCTATATGATCGCCTTCGTAAAAAATAAGAATTTTTTCGTCCTGATGGAGAATGCTGACCCTGTCGAGTAGGTAGCTTAGTTTTGCGGAAGCTGTGCCGGTGAGCATGGTCTTTGCTAGAGGGGAGTCTGGTGGAATTAAGTCGACCAGCTCAATCTTTTCTGGAGCTTTTAGTGCAGACTTCAAGGCAGGCTTGAGACCTATCGATTCACCAGCATTTGTTGAATCAGAGATTGACCGAGGTAAGGCTCTATTGCTTTTGGTGGGGCTCGGGCCCGCCTTCGCGCGAGATAATGTTTGCTTCTCTGTCAATCTCAGCACCCCTGTTTTGGTGGACAGGGTCTTCTTGCGGGAAGGTGCTTTAGTTGACGTGTCCTCATTGAGCAGCGGGCCATCTGGCATGACATCCTCGGCTTTGCGCAGTGCATCCTGCCACAGCTTCTGCATGGTCGATGACCCGACATCTGCAAGCTTGTGGGACGGGTCTGGCAGGTACAAGTGGCTGTCTACCCACTTCTGAGCTTTGGCCAGCTGCGTAGCTCCGACGAGTACCAGATCATTCTCCAGGCTAGGCACGAGAGACCAAGAATTTTTGGCCTCTTCTGGGAAGTTTTCGACAAACATCCCCATCTCGTGTAGTTCAGCAAACGCTCTCCATGAAGCGGACTCCAGGACGACGTCTCCAACCCCAATGGCTGTCTCAATAAGCATTCTGTCTTGCTCCTGACCATCTGCAGCAAGACATCCGTGCTCCTCATAGTATGCACGAGACACTTTCAAGGTCTTAGCAATATCTTCGGGAGAGAAACTAGTCCAGTAGAAACCCGACTGTCTCAAATTTGTGATAAGTGCATGGAGTTGGTGCCGATTCCTTGGGTGGAACATGTAATCTTCATCAACCCGTTCAGAAGTGATAGCATTCGCTGTTAAACTCAAGATGAAGAGATTGATGCTAAGCTTGTCGTGCCAGCTTGGCTGCAGATATACCACGCGATTGTTCAGCGGGGGTAATTGGACGTCAGCCTCAATGTCCTCAAAGCGATGGCGTACCACCAAGCTCTCTAATAGGGTCTTCAAAGACCTGACTTTCCTCCGTCCATCTTTGTAAGGCATGATGTACTTCTGCCAATCAGCAGGGTCTTCATCTTTACTGTTCGCCCAAGGTTTGACCTGTAGGAACCCAGCAACAATCAGTCCCAGCTTTTCAAGGTCCTTGCGCTCTTGTGTCAGCGCAGATTCCCTTCTTCGCGATTCAAGTACGTCGCCGTTGTTTACACCATGAACAGTTCTGGGGTCAGAGGTTTCGTAGGTCGCTGTCCCCACCTCGACCCCTAGAAGCCCGTTGGCTGGAGTCCCGCTGACGACCCATCTCCGGTCAACATGAAGTGTCTGAAGTGCCCAATACGCCGCCCCTTGGCGTCCAGAAGACGAAAACTCATGGCCTTCGTCCATAATTATTCGAAGAAAATGTATCTCCTTCAGAGGCGACTGATAATCATTCCCAGTGGAGCAATGACAATCCTCATCTAATGAGCAATTGCATCCACCCTTTGCTGCACCTTTAGGTTTTCTGCGCGCTTTGGCAGTTTCCGTGGGTGCCAGTTCCCGCTCAAAGCGCTGTCTTGACATTAAGAGAATATCATACGGTAGGAGCTCATTTGCTGATGGTACGGGAACTTCGTCAGCAGAGTCAATACAGAGCACCTTGAGCTTGTCTTCTTCTACGTGCAATGAGATCTCGCTGTTCCATTGACTCAAAAGGTTCTGCGGTACTATGATCAGCGTGGCAGTACTGAGACGGATTGTCTTCCCTTGTGGGACCATCGACGGACGTCGGCTGTGCCGTTTTATTGGCGCTGGAATGGTGTACGAACCCACGTTGTCTTCAAGAAGGGCAACACAATTGTCGTGGTCTTCACCTGCACGCGAGAGATCGTTGAAAACAGCTCGCCAAGGTATTTTGCTACGGCCAACGGCAGCTGCTGCCATCTCCATGAGTGACCCAACCCTTGGCCGCACTGGATCAATAGCAACAGAATACTGCGGTGGTATCTCAGGCCAATGTCCCTTAGTGGCGACTATGGCTGCTAGGCAGATCAGCGTTTTGCCCAGACCCATAGACTCTCCCAGGATCCCTCCTCTTGCTTCGTCATATTTCCTACCATCGCGAAGCAGTACTCCTGTCTCCTTGTCATAGTAGAAAGCCTGTTTTGTTGGCCCTTGCAATGACGCGAGCCGTGGATCAAGTGCTCTTGCAGGTTCAACCTCTCTCTTAATCATTGTAGCCACAGTGCGCTTTTGGTAAGGGTACAGGCGGGTCTGTAAGCCTGGCAGCTTGATCGAGCCAACGACGGACTGTATCGCATTGTCGGAAATTCGACAAGAAACCGCCGGAGGTAAGGAGGCTGGAGAGGGGAGGGTGTTAAAAAGGTAGAACAGAGAGTCGTTATTGCTTGACTCGAAGCTATAATGTTTGATTGGACGATCGAGTTGGTTGAAGCCTTCCCAGGCATCAAGAGATTTGTCAAGCTCATTGACCAACTTGACAAGGACCTTTCGGAGGTATGCATTGCTCCTATCAACATATCGCCGTCCTATATCATCCGGTAGTACAGAAACTCTTATTGTCGCAAAGTCTTGAGCTTTCTGATGCTTGCGAGCATATACTCGGATCCACCTATTGTCTGCAAGTGTTCGTGCAAAGGCGACAGGTCCTGCGTCTCTGGAACTAAGATGCTCGTGAAATGCAAGCCAGAGATCATTTGATTCCATCCAATCACCCCCGGAGATATATTTTTCACCTTCGCTGCTCAGACGTAGTGTCAAACTGCCCAAAGGGATATAATGATCAAGGATATTGGACAGTGAGGCCTGGCCAGCAGTGACTGAAACATCTCTTGATGAGCCATTGAATTTCTGCGTACTATATGTTTCTCTAGGCTCATAGAAGTCGCTACCAGCTCCATGAGAGCCGGTCCCCGGAGTCGTGGTCCTCGAATGATTAGATCCTTCAGAGGAGGGTTCCGTGGGGGATGCCTGTGTAGACTCGGGGGTCTGAAGATAGAGCTAGTCAGCCACAAGTCCGTAATACACGCAAGCGCTGAGATCATGAAGTCCAATTATGGTGTCCACCAAACTTACTGGATAGGCTGCTATCTCAGAAGCATGGTTGCGTCTATTCCTAGAGAACAATGCATCGCGGTCATTTAAGGTCCGCTTTCCCAGTACATGCCGAGGTGGCAGCTGATCGGCAGTCTCCATGATCAAAAACCTGGCCAGCCCATGGGCAAGACGTTTGGTTGGTATAGAGGTTCTTGATTGTCATTGCGCGGCCTCGAGGAGTGGACGACAAGTGAATTAGATGTGAGAGCTGCCTTGAGCGGCGGCGCAAATATTTGCCAAGCCCAGGAGATAAGCTGTTAGCTCCGCATTATCTTGGCGCCGACCAAGCCTCAATTCTCACGAAAGCCTCCCACTTCTACGTTGGTAAACCTCAGAGAGGCTCGACCTCATAATGCCCATAACTCAGGATCCAATTGCCTTTACAGATGCGATGGCTGACCTCCTTCGTTTGCCAGATGAGACCCTAGCAATGTCTTACATTTACTTGAACAGATACAGACGGTTCCAAACCTCTTCATCTTCACTTGATCCACTTGATGAGTATGTCTGTCTTCCCTCCAGACCCGAAGATGCCTCCCTCTACACCCTCTCGACCCGCCTGACGATTACTGACCAGGTCTCCTTCGTCTCAAGACGCTGGCACTAGCATGCCTATCTCTAGCCGCCAAGTCAACAGAATCTCCACGTAGGATGCGGGAGATCTTGTTTCCTGCGCATCGTTTACTTCACCAATATGATGGAAGCTCGGACACGCATCCAATCAATAGGCCTCTCTCGGTTCCCTCGGCAATGTATGATACGCTTCGTGCAACTCTTGTGCAAGCGGAGTTGATGCTTTTGAGAGTTCTTGGGTTCGAATTGCGGCTGCCGCTGCCTCTTGACTACCTACCTCGCTATCTGGACCGTGCAATGGGGGATGTCACTAGTGCATGCGAAGACTACGATAGCTGGGGAAAGGAGGAGAAGGAAGAATATGGCGTGTTGAAGGATAGCATGGAGACAGGTCTAGGGAGAGCTTGCAGGGCTAAGGCCGTCAGCGCGTGGGTCAACCAATTGATCCTGTTAGGATGTCAGCGGTGTCGACTCCAAGCTGATTCTCTCCTAGGTGCAAGAATGGGCAGCTGGCTAATCTTTATCCAGCACGAGCTGTAGCTATGGGCTGCCTCTACATGGTCCTGAAGGAGAGAGGCCTTGAAGGGCTTGGTGATAAGAAGATATGGGTGGATAATATATCTGGCCGCAAAGTAGATGTTGAAGATTTCGATGAAGTGGTCGACATCCTCAAAGGCGTCTAACATGCTGGCCATTGGACATGCTGGCTGTTCAGTGGTAGACTGTATTATTCAAATATTGACAACTTGGCTTGAGTCTAAAAGCTTTTACAAGGAGGTCCTTGTAAGCAGTATTCTGAAGCAGCTGGCCTATGAATGAGAGACAGGTATCCTTAAGTATCCCAAGTCAGACATCTGAGCTTGGATCAAATCTGATCGGGGCGGGAGCCCAGGGGTAAAATACCGAGTTTCTACCATATACCATAGCCGAGCTGTAAACCCGCCAAGGGGCACCATCTTAATCAAGCTTCTGCCAAGGCGGGAATTGTCACGCAAGCCAAGAGGAATGTGACAGATCGCGTGCATGTTTGAAGTTAAAGATATTGGAGACAGACATCGTCATGTTCTTCCGAATTCCAATTGATGCTACACATCCCCATGTATTCCTATTTGCTGGGCCGCAAGGTGCACGGTATCAGCATCTGCTCATTTGATGCTCCCGTCTTTAGCGCCACCTATCATCGAGCTTCCCCAATTGGCAAAGTTCATCCGGCTTACCTTGCTTACGACGACATTTTGATCCTCATGAAATGATACGACTGCACTGACGACCACATTGACACATAGACCATGTGCTATCAAGATAAAGCATCGTTATTGCCTCGCTATTCTACATCATCCCTATATATTCGCTCACCATTCTCATGTCGATAGATATATAAACACTGTTAGGATTCCGGAAGGCTTGAAGTTATGGTGATTGGCTTCTTCAGCCTCGCTGGACATCACAAAGGCAATGCCCGGTTACTTACTCGATCGACGGGGTTCACAGCCATCTTCGCTATCGGCATATGCAGTATAGTCTATCTCACCTGGTTCCTTCCTGGCTTCTCTGTGAAGACGGGACTTGAGCGGTTCATTCCTACACAATCCGCGAAGACAGAGGTCGATGTCCACTGGGATGAGTCCCCTCGGCGACTCATCGTTTTTGGGGACTCCTGGAGCGATAATGGCCAGTATCCTATCGACCCTCCTCCGAAGGAGTTAATGCCCGTACGGGACGAGGCGCGAGGGAAGGTCTGGACAGAATGTTTATGCGTCGCGGTATTCTATCCTCATTCCATAATGTAGCTTTTCTGCTAATACTATACTCAGATCTCTTGTACTCACCACGACAACTTTGCAAGGTCGTTGCCTCAACCATGGGACAGCGGATTCAGTGGGGCCGTTGTTGACAGTAATCTTCTCAATAGCACACTCATGAATATGACATTGTCGAACAGCTCGTTGGTCACCAATTTCGAGATCGCCGAACCTCTAGCGGACTTGAAGACTCAAGTACAACAGTGGCTGCAATTCGAAAAGCAGCAATATAACAATGGCCGAGTCAGTCAGGTCGAGCGTAACGGCACCGTCTTCACAATCTGGTTCTCATTGTGGGATTTGTGGTACTATTCGGAAAAGGCCATTGCGGAGGCGGAGGTGGCTGTGAGCAAGACCCTGGATACACTATTCGACCAACTCGACTTGATCGCCGAAAACTGGCCTGGTGAATTGAAGATAATAATGCTCGAAGCGATAGATACCACGTTCTTGCCTGGATGGGCTAAGGTGAGGACTGGCCCTTCTGGGTCTGATCCTCAAGGCGAAAACCAGAGGAGTGCAGTCCGCCTCGTGGAACAATGGAACCGAGCACTGGATATGAGAGCCACTAGATGGGATCGGGGCTCGATGTACATCTACAACACCAACGAATGGCTGTTGGATCAACTTCGCGAGCGACAGCTCTACGCTGCGCACCTGAAAGATGCAAATGGCATGGGATCCACCGAACCCCCTTGGAGTAACGTGCGGTCAGGCTGTGTCGAAACCAATGCAACTCTAGCAGAAGCCTCAGGTATAGAGCGATGCTCAGATCCAAACGCCTACCTTTTCTGGTGCGTACCTGGGATTTAGCTGTCTTTCTGGGAGGTTTGCTAACAAGTGCATAGGGACGACATGCATTTGGGCCCGGAGGCCATGAAGATGATAGGTGAAGGCATTGCCCAAGACATTGCATCAAATCGTGGAGATTCATGGTTTGCCCAGGAGATAACGATAACCGACGAAGCTCCTTCCTCAGCAGATTCTACTCTGGAACCTTCAGCAGACGCGTCTCCAGCAGAAGCCCAGCCAACGCAATAACAATGCTCTCAAAACAACAGCGTGGGGTAAATAGGTCCTTCGCACAGATAATGAATGACAATTCGATGTGAGCCGTGCTCCAACCTCTACACAGAGGTTCTAACGAAACCATACTTGGACTTGAAGGAAGCGGTTATGTCTCGTAAATGATACCCAGTTTGTATACATAGGTCGATTATGGCGGATATGACCAATTATTGGTTAGAGCCTGCTTACATTCTTTGTCGCGTTCTTGCATTGGTGGCATTTGGATCCTTGGTATGAATGTCTCAACTAACCCACTATCCGCGTTCGGTACCGTGAGGATCAGACAATGAACAAAGAGAACCATACCAGCACTTCGCCAAATCTCCGCGTTCGACACATGATAGCTGCACGCAATCAAACATGGCTTATCCCAGGGCACAAGACCTGACATCCCCTATGACATATTCACCAGTATGGACGGGAGCGACAAAGAACCCACCTCTCCAGCACATTCCTCCCATCACTCACAATCCTCATACATGATGGTCGCTTTCATCATCAGAAGCAAAGCATTATAATCCTCATCTATGTCAATGCATCTTCTCAAATGTCCTTCCATCGAGTTCTGCCTTTGCTGCCAGCCCTTTCAAACGAAGCACTTAGCCATCGATGGGCCATCCAACCAGATCCACTGCTGAGGTCCAAGATCATGCCCGAAGAGACTCCTAAGCCTGCGTCGAACGATAGCAAGACTGTGACGGCAAAGTCCAACAGCTCGTCCTTGCCTGAGGAGCAGATCCCTTCATCCTCTCCGGGTGAAGAGGAGCTTGGAGAGGACGGATCACCACAGCACCCATCTCGCTCCCTACCAGAGTCAGACACAGGAAATCACACCAAGACGCCTCGACTTTCAGTCTCAAAAGACTCAGACTGGAAAGCAGAATCACCAAGCTCCTTCTGCCTTTGCCAGCCAGAGCCAAAAGTCCCGCGCCCAAGGAACGGTATGTGAAATCTGTCGTCAGGCTTGCTGCAGCTCACAGCCCACCTTCATTTAGCTGCTTTCATATAACGACATCTCTTCATTGCTTATGTGCTGACACTCTCAATACAGCTTTCATTCTCTATCGACAACATAACCAGGCCGCCGTTGTTGCTCAGAATCCCCGTCTAGCGAATCCTGAGGTCTCAAAGATCATTGGTGACCATTGGAGGAACTTGTCAGCAGACGAAAAGAATCATTGGAAATTGCTCGCCGACGTGAGTATAACTGCCTTTTGCCAGTAGTAAAAACTATTGACAACATTACAGGAAGAGAAGATCCGCCATCAGAAGCAGTATCCAGAATACAGATACCAACCACGCAGAAGCGGTCGAAACGGTAGCCATTCTACGTCTCAGCCCTCGTCAACGGAGACATCTCCACGCAAGTGCCCCAAGTGCGGAGGCAATAGTATCGCTACATCTAGCATGATGTCCAACTCCGTATCCTTTCCAAGCCAACACCCAACCACACCCTACTCTCCACACATGAAGACCCCCAACTCAGGCGGTCGTTTTATGCGTAGCATAGGCAGCCCACCCATGGAAATGGCCCCAGTAGGCCACCGTGCGCCACGCCAATCCATAGCCAGTGGAGCGCCCCTTCGCCTCGTCTCCCCACCCTACAGCAGGCGTCAAGAAGCAACCGACACCTCCCCACGCTTCAAACGCCCCGAAACCAGCCGTCCCTTCCTTAACAGCCCGGACTCCAAACGCCGCCGCGTAACCAACGCATCCTATGCCCCCATCCGCGCCAGCGCCACTACCGGCCCAGGGACGCCCTTCCCCTTCGCCTCAGGCCACGCTCGCCGCCAATCCCTCCCCCGTCCCGACTTCATGGGGCCCAGTATCACCTCCCCCGTGACCATGGGCCCTCCACCCCGGCCACACAATACCCAGCACCACTCCTCCGCCCCACTCACCCTCGCTCCCATCCAGAATGCAAACCCTGACTCGATGAACGTCGACACCCAAGCCAAATCCCTGGAAGCAATGATCCTCTCAATCCCCACCCTCGGCAAAATCCGTGTCCTCGCAAAAATCTCCCCTCCCCTCGCACCTCCTGGTCCTACC
>NAPT01000602.1:0-18264 GCA_002927785.1 Cladonia uncialis
GGACAGGGTTTGCGGAGGTGGGGGATTGGACACCGGGGTAGGAGCCGTAGGCGTTGGCATAGGAGGGTTGGCGATCGTTTCCTCCTCCGCCTTGTTGGTAGCCGTAGGCGCGTTGTTGGGGAGGGTTTTCTTTGAAGCGGATGTATTGCTCGCGGACGTTATCGAGAAGGGATTCGCAGAGTTTTTTGGCTTCGGCGACCATGGCTGGGTCTGGGCCGCTAAGGGTTGTTAATTCATAATCCGAATAAGGAATTCTGGATACTCACGCAACGTGGAGGTACATGGGCTCATCGCTCTCGCGGTTAGTGCCATGTTCCATAAAACCGGAATTTCGCCCTTTGATCTGAACCCGACATCTGGTTTCTTGCTGGATGTGCTTGACGTAGGCGCCTCCATGACCCACTACCTGTGCTCTCAAGTTGAAGCCTGGGATGGGCTCCAGGTCGATGGGTATACGCTCTTCCGGCCATTTGCGCTGCAATCTATGTTAGAATTCCAGTCCTTACGCGGATGTAGTAGGAGACACGCACACGGCCAAATTCATCTCGCTCCACTTGGTCCGGCTCTCTACGTCTGAATCGCCTCTCGTCCACCAGGTTGGGGAGCTCTTGCTTCATTAATTCCTGAATCTTTTCAACGGCTCGCTCGAGTCCATCTTTGGTGGTACTGGTGACATGTAGGTATAATGGTGGGTTCTTTTATGGCTTTTAGCGAGTGTCTGGAATTGCATTGAAGGTGATGAAGGACTTACAGCGGCGGTGGCCATGCTTTTGTCAGGGTAATAATTTCCTCGTGTGGTGACATCTTTACACTATGAGCTTCTGTTCCATCAAAAGTCTGTAAAAGTCAGGTATTGCGTACCGGCGCCAGTATCTTCTTTAATCTAGATGTCACGCATTGGAGGTCAGCAGAGGCCAAAGAGGGGTTGCACGATGCTATTCCAGCCCAGTGTAAGCTTGAAACATTTCCCCACGCATGGTAACAGGAAGGGGATATTGAACCGCATAGGTTTAACGTGTTCTCAAAAGGATTTATGCCTGGGAGTATCAGTGGGTATGATAAGGATATTTACCATCTTCTGTGTTTGGCCTTTGGTCAGCATGTATCGATTTCGAAGGTCGTTAACCTCGATATCTTTTATGTAATCCCCATCTGCAATATACATGTCACCATTAATATTACTTGTGCTTGAGCCTGAGTTTGGCTTGGGTGAGGCTGATTTTGCAACGGGACTCGAGGTCTGAGAAACAGTTAGCGTACGAAACTACAAGGAGTAACACAAGGACCTGGCTTACAGAGCGAATTGGGGGAACGTCGACATGCTGAATGCCCTTCTTTGCTTGTATTTGGGCGTTAATCCGAGCGGCTGCGGCTGCTGCAGAGGATGTTAATAGTCTTCTCGTGGAAGAAAGACGTTCCTAGACTTACCAGCCGCTGCCGCCGGATCAAGAGGTGTACTCTTTCCCTCTGACCCCGGGCTGAATGGAGTCCTTTGGCCTAGAGGACTGCGGCTTCGCCTTACATCTGCGGATCTGCTTGACGGGGACCTCGAACGTCGATCAAAGCGAGAGCTACGCTTTGGCTCGGGTTCAGTCTGGTCGAAACGAGAGCGCTTTGCGCTTCTTTTCTCATCATCTGCCATTACGATTGGGTAGGAGTGGTATGTGTTGTTCAGTACCTTGAGAGAGGTGATACTTTGCGCTGCGAAGAAGCGGAGCGAATTTATGACCTGGAGCGGAATTGATTCGGCTAAAGTTGCCTAGTCTGGAATACCCGTAAGGAAATCATTAACACCGACACACAAAAATAAACCGTAATGGCCCCTTGACCACAGTCATTTGTCCAGCTTCTTTCCTTTGCAAGAGGTCAACATCTGTAATCATGGACGAGCTCTTCGACGTCTTTGACGACCCGGCTCCCGGCGAAAAGCTCCCAAGCGATAAGCAAAAGCCTAAGAAGGACAAGAGCAAGAAGAGATTGGTCACGGGGGAAGCAAAAGATATTAATGGAAGTGTGAGCGGCGGCGATGGCGATGTGTCAATGCTTGAGCCTGCACAAGCAGCTCCCCCAGCAGAAAATACCACAAACAGTCAACCAGATGCCAAACGACAACGAAGAGAGGTCGAGGCAGAGCCATTGGTCACAGACACTTTCGAGACCGAACAGTCACGAGAAGTAGCTGCGTCAGCTGGGCTTCAAGCATCTAAAGAAGGTACTGCGGTCGTACTGTCACATCAAGTCAGGCATCAGGTTGCACTTCCGCCGGATTATGCCTATGTGCCTATATCCGAACACAAAGCTCCCGAGAAACCTGCGAAGACATGGCCTTTCACGCTTGATCCATTTCAACAAGTGTCAATAGCGTCAATTGAGAGGGGCGAGAGTGTTCTAGTCTCCGCCCATACCAGTGCTGGCAAGACAGTTGTTGCAGAGTACGCGATCGCTCAGAGTCTGAAGAACAATCAAAGGGTGATCTACACAAGTCCGATCAAGGCTCTGAGCAACCAAAAATACCGCGAGTTTCAAGCAGAATTTGGGGATGTGGGATTGATGACAGGCGACGTGACCATCAATCCTACTGCGACGTGTCTTGTCATGACTACGGAGATTCTTCGATCCATGTTGTACAGGGGCTCGGAGATCATGCGGGAGGTAGCCTGGGTTATATTTGATGAGATCCATTATCTGAGAGACAAGGCTCGTGGTGTTGTCTGGGAAGAGACAATCATTTTGTTACCCGACAAAGTCCGCTACGTTTTTCTTTCAGCGACCATACCGAATGCTATGCAATTTGCAGAATGGATCACCAAAACGCATGGTCAGCCTGTTCACGTCGTCTACACTGATTTCCGACCTACGCCTCTTCAGCACTATTTCTTCCCAGCCGGAGCCGATGGAATACACCTAATTGTGGACGAGAAGGGCGTTTTCCGGGAGGAGAACTTCAACAAGGCCATGTCTACTATGGCTGACAAGCAAGGAGATGACCCCGCCGACGCAATGGCAAAGAGAAAAGGCCGAGGCAGAGACAAGAAGCTGAACAAGGGTGGCACGAAAGGACCTTCCGACATTTACAAGATCGTCAAAATGATAATGCTGAAAAATTACAACCCTGTGATCGTTTTCAGTTTTAGCAAGAGGGATTGTGAAGCGTACGCGCTTCAGATGAGTAATCTGACCTTCAATGAGCAGTCAGAGAGGGATATGGTCGATAAAGTGTTCAACAGCGCACTAGAGATGCTCACCGAAGAAGACAAGCAACTGCCTCAAATTCAGAACATCTTGCCTCTACTCAAGCGCGGCATCGGAATTCATCACTCAGGGCTTCTGCCAATATTGAAAGAAACAATCGAGATACTGTTCCAGGAGGGACTCATTAAGGTCCTTTTCGCCACAGAGACCTTCTCAATTGGTTTGAATATGCCTGCAAAGACCGTTGTGTTCACCAGTGTACGCAAGTTTGACGGTGTTGATCTACGTTGGGTAACCCCTTCAGAGTTCGTTCAGATGTCTGGGCGAGCCGGTAGACGTGGTCTTGATGATCGTGGTATTGTTATCATGATGATCGAGGAGAAAATGGAACCGGCAATAGCAAAGGATATCGTCCGAGGAGAGCAAGACAAGCTAAATTCAGCGTTCTACCTAGGGTACAATATGATTTTGAACCTGATGAGAGTTGAAGGAATATCTCCAGAATTCATGCTTGAGCGATGCTTCTATCAATTTCAGAACACGGCGAGTGTCGCTGGGCTCGAGAAGCAGTTGCACAACCTAGAGACCCAAAGATCAAGCATGGAGATTAGCGATGAAGGCACAATTCGGGAATATTACGATCTGAGAAAGCAATTGGATACTTATACGAAAGACATGCGCGACGTCATTAACCATCCAAATTATTGTTTGCAATTCATGCAGTCTGGTCGGCTTGTAAGGATCAAATATATGGATCATGACTTTGGCTGGGGCGCAGTCGTCAATTTCACGGCGCGAAAGCCTGGTAAAGGTCAGAAAGCCGAGGATATAAGTCCTCAACAGTCCTATGTCATAGATGTATTGCTACAAGTGGCCGACACATCTTCAAATGGAACGAAAACGCATACAGAGCTCCCGCAAGGCGTTCGCCCAGCATTGGAAGGGGAGAAATCCAAGATGGAAGTTGTACCCATCTTATTGTCCTGTGTGGAATCTATAGGTCATATCAGAATCTTCCTGCCAGCGGACTTGAAATCGGCCGACCAGAGGAATACTGCGAGGAAGTCTATTGACGAGGTGAAGCGAAGATTTCCTGACGGGATCGCCGTTCTCGATCCCATTGAGAATATGGGGATCACCGACAACTCATTTAAGAAGCTGCTGAGGGTATGTTGTTCTTTACAGTGTCTTGATTCAGTATCAAGCTGACAACATACAGAAAATCGAAGTACTTGAATCTCGTTTGCTTGCAAATCCTTTGCACAACTCTCCGCGGCTTCCAGACCTTTACAATCATTACGCTGAGAAGGTTGAGCTTTCTGACAAGATCAAGGCTGTCAAAAAGCAAATCACTGCCGCCCTGTCGATCATGCAGCTTGACGAGCTCAAATGTCGGAAGCGTGTCCTGCGCCGGTTTGGATTTATCAACGATGCAGAAGTTGTCCAACTCAAAGCACGTGTAGCATGCGAAATCAGTACCGGAGACGAGCTTTTACTAAGCGAGCTACTGTTCGACCGATTCTTCAATGAACTAACGCCAGAGATGTGTGCTGCAGTGCTGAGCTGCTTCATCTTTGAGGAGAAGTCCGAGGCTCCTGCGTTGAAGGAAGAACTTGCACGACCATATCGCGAGATTCAAGCGAAAGCAAGACAAATAGCCAAAGTCTCCCAGGAAAGCAAATTGCCGCTGGTGGAGGATGAGTACGTTGCAACGTTCAAGTATCAGCTGATGGAGGTGGTTTATGCTTGGGCACATGGAAAGTCATTCGCAGAGATTTGGTATGTCGCTCATGGATTGCTATTTAAGACTTGAGACTAAATAATCTAGCAAAATGACCGACGTGTACGAGGGAAGCTTGATCCGTCTATTTAGACGCTTGGAGGAGTTGCTAAGGCAAATGGCCCAAGCTGCCAAGGTAATGGGCAGCGACGACCTGGAGCAGAAATTTGAGCAATCTTTAACGAAAGTGCGGAGAGATATTGTTGCAGCACAATCGTTATACTTGTGAGATGGGTATCATGATTCGATGTGCGACTGATCCCCAGCATAGCGGAAGGCGTTTGGCGGTTACTTCAGATACGCCTAGGAATGAACTTCACCAGCATATTCTCTTCTTCTTGTACTATTAGAGGCACGAGCGAATATTGTACTGTGCTAGAATCTGCAAAGTGCATGATATGGAGGCCGATGAACTCAGCACGAAATATGCGTGCCATACCTAGCTCAATGGAATCAAATCTTGACTGATTCTCATTCGAAAACCTGCAAACGACTGCTTTTCTGCAAGTAAGCCTTTAAGATTGTAGATATCTAAACAACGTGTGTTTCATATATTGGTTGTGCGGACGTGAACAATTTCTTTGTTGGTAGGCGGGTAAGATGTGTACCTAGTGCCAAGCATTTCGTTCGAGATGATCGACCTCGATTTACGCTTCTCCCCACTTCCTTCAACTACTCTACATTCCACGTTCCCTCAAACTCAACACCTACACGATCTCCGAAGAAGACTTTGCTCATCACCTTCCGCAGCTATGAGCACGAGTAGTGTACTTGCTTCGCCGCCACCTCCTCACCAGCTATATAACACTCGACTCTCGCCATCCCACTCCAGTACGCCTAATCTAAACCTTAGGAGATCGACATATACTAATCTTGTCATGACAGTGTCCTTCCCTAGTAGTTCTTCTATGAGTCGGAAACGGAAAGCTGAGGATGATGAACCCCAAGCGGAAGATCGAATGTCCTCTTCACCGTCAAACTCTCCCCAGTGTTCTAACCGCTCACTACCCGCCCAACGACATACGAAGAAAGCAAGGTCAGGCCTTGCTGGCAGGCCACTTGCTTTACCACGATTATTGGAAACGCTAGATGCCGAGTCATTACGAGGTGTACTTCACTCTCTTTGCAGCCGCCATCCCGAGATTGGTTCCGAGGTGGAGCATACAGCACCCAGACCAAGCGTGTCTTCAGCCCTCAACGTTCTAAAAACTTACGAATCAGCCCTGCAATCCTCATTTCCTTTTGGTGGTGACCAAACATCAGATTATGCATACAACCGAGTTCGGCAACCTCTCATGGACCTCCTCGAAGCCCTTGCCGACTTTACGCCACACTTCCTACCACCGAACGAAACCCAAGCGACACAGTCCCTCAGCTTCCTCGATGGAGTAACAGACATTATACATCGGCTACCAAATTGGAGCTCGTTCCAGAACAGCCTACACAAACAGAACGCTTATGAAGAGATGTCTGGAGCCTGGGCGCTAGCCATCCGCGAAGCTGCCAAGAAGGCGGGGGGTATGCAGTTACAATACGGTGGCTGGGATCAGAAGCTTGCAAAGCATAACCAGCAAGCTGGTGGAAAACTTCAGGATGCTGTGAACGAACTCAATGCAAACATCGGCTGGATGGGTGGGCAATCTCAGGCTCAGCAGCAAGGCAACCGAAGGGATGATATCAGTTCCGTTAGACAAGAGCTTTTATCTGGAACTTATGGATCGAACCTACCTGTGCGTGTCGGGCCGTGGTAATTAACATGGTTGGGAGTAGACATGACTGAAGGTGGAAAGCAATACTCACATCATTAAGAGATTTGTCGGATGGTTGGAAGTGGACATAGAACAAGTTTGCATAGCGGGGGACAGGCGCTGGAGGTACGATTCATTGTTGGTAATAGCGATACATCGATGGGCGTTGGTATCATCAGTCTCTGCCCTTCTGATTTTCATACGGTTACTGTGGTGAGAAATATTGCATCTTTAGGCTCTCGACAGCAATGAGCGGCATTTGAAGGCAGTCACGCAACGAATTCATTGATCATCGATCTAGCGTATACGTGCTGTTTAGTAGTAAGTTGGAAGATTTCATCACCGCCCTGAAAAGTTTGGCGCGGAAGTGTTGATCTATCTGTAATACATCCAAAATCTTAACACCTACCGCTCTTTACTCATGTCTGCCCCTTGACTTTCATATCGTGGACGTCCATATTGCAAACATTCATCTTGTGTGTTCGAACCTTTTCCATAATTCTTTGTAATCAATGCGTGAAGTTCAGGTTATTCACATCTTAGACGGTTCATCCTTCACTCACTTTCCGACTTAACTTCCGTCCTCTCAGAGGAACAAATCGATCATAACACTCATGGTCCAAGGGGTTCACAGCCCCAATACCATCCTTTCAGTCTCTTGATTCTACCTTGCCGCAATCCAAGAAATTTTGACGGACCTAATGGCTATACTGGAGGGCATAGAGGCCTCAGTCAACATTGATGGAAAAGCTCTGACTGAATACGACAACGAAGATACAAGCGACGGTGGCTCTAACCATACAAGCGAAGTCAGCAAGTACATAGAAGCTCTTCCAGACGCGGAGTTCAGTATGGGTATCACGGTGCCCAAATCTTACAGCTTCGTGGGGAATGCTCTTTGCTTCAAACTCAGCTTAGACGGGGTTCGGGTGGGGACCTGGCTTTGCCGGAAGGCAACGCTTAAGAACCTGCGTAAAGATTGGTATATGACTATTGCAGGCTCCAAGGTGAAGAACGGCGAAGGATGGTACCTAAGACCTTTCAAATTTGAAGATATTAAGATCGGTGAGACAAGCTTTCATTCATTGATTTTCTGCATTGGTTAATAAATTCAGTGGAAGTGCCAACTTCAACGGCTAGCAGCGGGAAGAGCAACAGTGTCGCCAATCTCGGTACCATCACACTCAATGTCACTGACGAGAATGTTACTCGCAAGAGTGACAGCACCGGGGACAGCGCTGTTAGACTTGGTCAATCATCTGAGATTGCGGAGAAGGAGCTTAAAGGTAGAAATATTACGCTTCAGGCTGGGTACGCGAACCTTTTTGTTGATGGTGTAAGAATACTGGCTGATACTAGGGAAGCTTTGGTGAAAGCCGTCCGTCCGAGGAGTTGAATTATTATCACTCGAAGCATTTAAGCACAAAGCCGTTCGTATCTTTCAAATTTAATTACCGTTCTAGGAGTGAGCAGCAGCATCATCTTTTTATAAACACGACACCAGTATTGACTATGCGACAGAGGCTCTTCAAGGTCAACACTTGATCCCTAGGACACCGTCTCCTTCGCCCATGCCGACCCCGGTACCTCTCGAAGAACGTCCATTCGATAGCCTAACACCAGACGAGGTGCAAGAGCTAGCGAGGAGACTCCATGTGAGGCTTGTCCCTTGGTGAATCATCCTTCCATCCGCTGACAATACATCCATTAGGCAAAGTACCAGGCCGAGCGAGAGGCCAATATCAAGCCAGAGAAGATCAAATCGGAGCATGGTATTAAAAGACAATATGATCAAGAATACGAGAACATGATTAAGTCATCTACAGCCAAAAGGGTCAAGACTCGCCCTTTCGAACAGGGCGAGACTATCGAGTTGGACTGAGGCTCTTTGCAGGCATGCTGACATGGAGTCAGCTCTGGAGCATCCTCAGTCCATTCATCCGAGCCAGCCGACTTTTCATACTTCAAATTACTCACTTCTGCAATTGATATTCTCACTTACAGTGACACCAGCTTCTATTTGCACTTAATGACCAGTTAAAAACCCAAAATCTTTCATCTACGCCAAGTCGGGATGAGGCGTCTGGTGCTGTATCCTGTCCAAGAAAGTCTCCTCTATTAATCTACCTTGGTCCTAAATCCATCATCAGTATCGCATTCCCACTGAATCCCCACCACATCAATCAGGTCGCATGGCCCACAGAGCCAAGATTTCGGAACCTTGCAGCTCAATCTATCTACTTAAGCCTCAAAGGGAAGGACAGGGCATTCTAGGTTCTTCAGCAATTCCCAACCCATAAAGTAAGAGAATGGAGCATGAGTCATGCATATAGAGCTAACACCTGATATGATATTACTAATGAAAACCTGGAAAATCATAGCTTTAAAGGTTCTAACCCTGATTCACAGCCTTTTATTACTTAAATATTATTTAATAAAAGATATATACTACTTGAATAGATTTAACAAGTACTGAAATCTAACTTTGATAACCTCTCTGTATGCATCATACGACTTATGCTCCATTCTCTTACAACTACTTTCTTCTCCATTTAACGGTTCTCAAGCCATACAGTTCCCCTTGAACGAGCTGACAACAAGTGAATTATTTCTAATGATACTCCTAAAATTTATAGTCCTAGAGATTCCTAACCTTTGATTATAACTTTTCAGTACTTGAATAGAGTGTAATACAAGATATATGCTGTTCATGAGTATAGAAACCAACTTCAAACCCGCTTTATATACACGACTTCGGCTCCATTCTTCTACCAGATTGAGTACCATTTTAAGGATGTGAAATGGTATCTTAACTAACTCAAGGAACAAGCCTTTTATTGATTCATGTGACGACAGCAGTGTGATTTTCGATGTTTCGCGCACTTGGTAGAGAGACATTGCATCCTATATCTTCGCAGCTCAATAGAAGTGATTAGGGAATTGTACAGTGCACCAGACTAGAGGGGTACGCCTCTGCAAATAGATTACAGAGTGGTAAATAGCGGGTTTATGAGTCATTAGTCACATATCATTGTGCTTGAGGACCTTGCCAACATCTGAGCTGTACATATCATACAACTTTCTGCTCCATTCTCTTTACATTTAGCAAGCCCGCGGGACTATGATACATCATCTCCTCATCAACGCAATGCTGAATACATACAGCTCAACATGTTTTACACCGAACGTTCCGAAATCGCTGAAAGAGGGGTATCGATCGTATCTATTAACAGAAGCCCCGTTGCACCTTCCAGCACCTTCGCTTATGTATGCTAAATCAAATAAAAAGCAAATTATCGTGGTAATTATGGAGCAGAAGCACCAAACTCGTTGGTGTATGTGTGTGGCATCTTTCAAGCTTGTACAGTTGGATGCCAGCATCGAAAGTCTTAACGGCGAGAGGGAAACATAGTCTGATTTTTCTGCAACGTGTCAGCCCTCTGCCAGACATTTCCTGCGAAGCTGTCCTCAATAGCACTCGCTGGCGTCGCAGGCACGGTAGCTTGAGCTGCCGGTCCAAGAGCGGCTGATAAGGGGGTGGCAGGGACGCTTGTAGTGTAAGGACTGGAGCTAGAGCCGGCGTTTGACCCTCCGGAGGTCTTCGCACGATGTTGTTGATACCCGTTCTCCGACCGGATTTGCGTTTGAGGCTGGGTTTGAGGCGGGGCCTGGAAATCAGCTTCCGTGGTTAGACTGTTCCATGAGGACTCAGCAATGAGCCTCGCTGCCTCTCTTGTCAGTGCGTGTATGGGTCTGACCCATTGTCGTACTTCATCAGGCATGAGTTGGTGTTTTCGACTCTCTTTGAGGGAGACAAGGAGGTTATGGTAGGAGTTGATGAAATGTGTGACAAGCTGCCAAAAGTCCGGCGCGTTTCGTGCTTCAGGATCGTTGAGTCTTATCATAGAGAGACGCTTCTTTAGTGCATCGCTCATTTCCACGCAGTACTTTCCGTTGGCAATGAGTGTGCTCCATAAGTCACGAATTCTTTGAGGTGCGCGTTGCTTGATAGCATTGTCCAGCCCATGATAGAAGAGCATATCGAGCTGTGTAATGACTTCCAGACCTTCTGTGGTGGCTTTATTCAGGACAGTAAAGATCCTTTCAAATTGAGCTGCTTGCTGCTTTTCCATTCGAGCTTGCTCTGGGGCTATATTCACACTGCCACTTCGAGAACGGGCAATCATGCTGAAGGTTTCAGCCGAGCGTGGGGTGCTAACAATCGAACTCGAAGCCGAGCTGTACAGACCACCCACTCGACTATTCGAACGGCTTCGACCATTCGGATACAGTGGGATGGAGGTTTGAGCGCCGTAGGCTGCTTGGAGGTTGGTGTAGCTGTTCGATTGCTGAACAATGCTCCCTTGCCGCCATCGTCTTTCTGGCTTTAGACGCTCCTGAGTGGGTGTCACGGAGTTCGGGCGTATAGACATGCGCTCTCCTTCGTTTGGAACCTCAGTGATGGTGGAGACCCGTTGGACGTTATTCCTTTGGACCAGCGCCCTAGGTTGAGCATTACCGAGGCTTCTGCTTGCATTAGATATCTCGTTTAGACTGCCGTAGAAGGTAAGCATCAAGGTTCGTAGGTATCGCGGGTCTACACCTCGAACCATTTGCTTGACACTTTTTAGTAAGATGGTTCCAACATGCTGATGAGCTACGATGCAAGACTGCGTTGCGGAAATTATAGATTTTTTCAAGCGTTTTCCAGCTTCTGAGCTCTGGTCTTTCATGCCATCGTATTTGTGCAACTCTTGATCTAGATGGTCGACACGCATAGCCACAGAATCGTAGGCTCCTTCCATGCTTGAGGTTTTGATTGTCCCGTCTTTAAGCACAGAAGCCATCGTCGCAATATGTGGGTGTACAAGGTGAAGCGCATATAAAACACCTCGAGCCCCTTCGACAATGTTATCGGAAGGCCGCTCATCTCGGTTCTGCTCTGGGAGGCTCAATAAACGGCGTGCAGGCGTTCCTTGTTGTCGATCGCTACTGTGTGAGCCGGAAGGACTGACATCGCCAGCTCGAATACCATTCCGTAACGCCGAACCATGGCTTTGGCCTCGGAGATGGTAGCTATTTCTATGGGTACGTGTTTCTTCAAGTACGTCAAGCTCAGCGTTCTTCTTTGTCACTAAACCCATGCGTTTGGCTTTGTTGTTTTGAGTAGCCTGCAGATAGCTCTCACTGTTACTCCTGTTGCGTTCGTTGCCGAGCGCCAAAGGTGCAAGACCAGGACGTCGAGGAACAGCCGTTTGCAGATTGTTGTTGTGACTAGATGGAGTCCGATAGTGAGAGCGGCTTAGTGGGAACTGCTTTAGAAATCCTGGAGATCTAAGATCAGAGGCAGACTCGGAACCACTAGTACTATGCCCATAGGTACGCGGTTGGACCGGAAAGCGAGATTGCGCTCGCGGTGTTTCTAAAGGCTCGTCGCTGCTATAGCAGGGGTCAGAAAAGTATTAGGAACGCAATGGCATGATCATTACCTTGCATCTTCTCCTGAGTCTTTCACTGCTCGCCCTCGCAGATACTCTTTTATAGGTGTTGTCATAAAAGTGTCGCGTTCGGGATCATCCTTCTCCTGTGGAGGCGACTGCATCGGAGACAGTTCGCCAGATTCAAGGATTCGCTTTATGCCTGGTTCCCAGGGATTGCCTGTCAGCTTCAACATTTTTAGTGTACTGATGCTTCCGAGACAGTTAGGGAGGTCTCTAATATCGTTGCTCTGTATGCCGAAGACCCGGAGGGCTTTCATAGACTCAATATCGTCTGGGATTTCAGTGAGTCTGTTCCGGCTGAGTTCAAGTATTTGCAATTGTGGGAGCCCAAATATCTGCAATTGCGTTACTATCCATGTTCCAAATTTTGTGAGGGCCTATCTCACGGCTTGCGGGATTTCCTTGAAACGATTATCTCGGAGATTGAGGTATCTCAAAGTGGAGCAGTTCGAGAATTCGTAGGCAATGGAGCGAAGTAGGTTGTGGGCTAGATGCAGGCTGCCATAACGGAAAATCAGCATTCGTCCATGCAGCTGTTGTCTCTCAAAAATATTAGGGTGTTGCAACGCCAGTGTCTTACCGCTCTACATCTTGTTTGATGATAGCAATAACTTCCTTCGGTATGGAGGAGAGCCCGCGACGCCGTAGATCTACAAGCAATTTTGGTTTGACAGCATCAATTGTGGTGTCGATTCCAGTCAATGTTTTCCGGTGCTCGTCGTATGCAGCATCGACAGCTTCCTGAAAAAGTTCGACGCTCTCCCGGGTTGTCAAACCAGCACTAGTGGCAGGCTTTTCCTGATAAGAATCTTGCGAGAGGCCCCCATACTTTGCAGAGTAGTCGTAATCAGAGGGATACATGCTTTCCGTATCATTAGCATGGTGCGATAGGTCCTGAGGGAGGAATCTCACGCGGTATACGATGGGTCGTGAGGGGCTCGAACGCTATGAACGGTGTCTCCTAGCCCAGCATGGACATCATTGGGGAGAGGAGGGTGAGGTCTCTCAGCCCATAGAGTTCCACCACCATCAGTCATTGGATTGTTGGAACGAGGGGCCTCGTATCAGGACGCCGGTGGAAGATCCCCGGATTGCCGAGCGACAATGAAACAAAGAAAAAAGGGCCCGTCATGCACTTGACGGGTGGTCTATGCATGAATGCACTCAGCAGTTCAGCAGCAGTGGAGTTGTGAGAATGTCTTTGTGGCTGACGATAGGTCTGCAAGTAGCGTGGCAGGGGGTTGGAACATCCTTACCGGGCATGCGGTATTGTGCAAGGGTCAGGTACACCCGCCGTCGTTTGCCTAGCGCTCCTCCGCTCATCCCCTGGGCGTCGCGCGGTTCCCTCATCAACGGCCGGTTGATAGGGCTGGGATTGGTCTTCCACAGTGAGCCTCATTCACCCCTTTTACCAGTCAATCCCAGTTCTAAGCAGCGACAATGAAACACTACTTACTGCTAGGTGGCATCATGCTAGATTACTGACCTTTACGCGGCTGAAACGATTTTCCACTGAATACATCATCAACAGACTCTATCATCCGTAGTGATGTGTTCAAAATATGGCAATTCTCTCTACTTCACTTACGATATCAAAGGCATGATGTAAACCACTCGCTTCACTAACCGGTACACGATACGTTTACGAGGGACCTCATTCTTGCGTGTAGCGGAGGACTAAAGATAGCATCCATGCAAAAGGCGCACAAGACCAGATGTCGGATATAGATATTGACTAACAAATGTGGCCTTGCATCTTTTCTGCTCTGATTGTGGTAGTTGTTTGATTTGGATTGATCACAGGCGACATCGGTTAGTTTGCTGATACCCATAAGTACGTACCCTGTATATGTCTTTCACAGTGCGACGTCTGTTCTCCCTGCTGTGTCTTAGTCTGGGTCATTTCATGAGGTAAAAAGACAGCGTTTGTTCAGAGGGGGGATTGTTTCGTAGGAAAGAAGCAGCAGAAGAAGAATTGCCAGTATTCGAAGGGGAGGTTGCGGCCAAACTTGATGCTAAACTTAAGGTACTGCGATACTTAACAATGCAACCTTTCCATGAACCTCAGCTTTCCTACTGCATTACTTTCCAATACAGGCTCCAGGCTCGCTGCTTCAAATCTCGTTGATCTACAAGTTGATCTACTCTGTCAGCTTGCTCATCCCCAGCTAAAGTGGAAACCTCAGCTTCGACATTTCGTTGACTGAGGCAACCGTTGTATTCCCGAACACAAATCTACCTCCTCCCAATCAAAGATGACTCAACTATGATCCATTTAAAACTATACGCCCTGCTCTCGATTAGGTATCCCTTTAGTACATAGTCTTTTCGTCTTGGGTTTTTGAATGCTGCTCAATATCTGCTTGTGCTCATGCCAGTTATGTCATTCCAATGCGCATTCAAGAAAAGGGCCCAGTATGATCCTATGACATGATCGAATGTCACATGTAATATACACTTCAAGAGCGCCGGTCTGTCGTTGATTAGTCCTAATATCATCACTCTCAACGCGTAAACGTTGCACCGCCCAACGCACTCTGACCCCGCGCCGGTATCTGATCCGACACTTCCTCAATAGCAGCCTCTTCCACCACCGGGTCTGCATCCGGCGCTGCATCTTCATTATCAGTAGTACCACCCGAATACATCGCTGCAGATGTTTGCTGCTGTATCTCCACCTGCTTCTGAGCCCACCGTTTCCACCTTTCAAATTCTTTATTCTCCAACTCCATCCCAATCTCTAATTGCGACGGCCCGAAATATGCTCCAGTTGATATTGCTTCCTCTTTTGCTACCCTTCGCTCTATATCCTCCTGTAACCGTAAATCGTAGAATTCCTTCCGCGCCATGTCGTAGGCTTGTGCTCGCGAGATGTTTGGTACGTTGTATAGTAACCAGAGTTGCCGTTGTATGACACTGTCTGCATCAGTACAATTGCATATGAATCTAAAAACATATTTACCTCTCCCCATTCAGAGCCTTCTCTTGCTGCTGTATATGACTCCAGTCTGTTTTCTGTGAATCCTTCCCATCATCCTCGAGTAGCATACGTGGTCTTGCGAGCTCCCACGGATGGTCTTTAAAGAATTCTCTGCGCAGCATATCTTCCTCATACCCTATTCTTTGCGGCTGAAACAATTTGCTAGCTTTTTTCACTTTTGTTCTGTTTCTTGGATTTCTGTGGGGAACAGCCTGTGTTCGGACAAGAGGTTGAGCTGGAGTGACCGAGCCGACGACATCATACCATGGAGGTGGAGCATTGAGTCGTCCGACATTCAGGAGCTGTGTGGTTGTTTGATGGACTCGTAGAGGCCGGAAATCGTATTTGCCCGGCCGCATCGTGCGACGTCACTGTTAGAGAAGAGCACAATATAACGAGTACTATGACTGCAGTCGCCTTGAAATTCCTGTGGGATTTATATTCAGGATGAGATGCATATCTTTAATTGATTGAATTAAACATCACTCGTAGTTCGCTGAAGGACCCCGGCTCTTCCTGCGGCTCTTCCCGCAGTCCACCTGCAACGGCCTACCAAGCTCGCCACAACCTCGATCCCTGTTATATCCGCATTGATTACAGACAGCGTTGGAAACCTCTCAGGAGATCGACTTGAGCTTCATGTACTGGCCGATGCCCAATTGACGATATGCTGGAACTAGCATGTCCACCTTCAGCGCCCCAGTGGAGGGACCCACAAGTCAAATCAAGCCTGCCAAACGACTTCGAGGGTTCCGCGTTCCAATTGCATTGGTCTTTCCCTTCTTGCAGGCAGCTGGTATGACGTTACTGTGCACGGTGAAGGAGAAGCCAATGATAGCTGCAGCTAGGAAATATCCATACGTACCTCCAACTTCTACGCCTTGCCCAGCTTCAAGTCAACCTCTGTCCCCGTCCGAGCTCCAACCACAGTTGGGCAACATCTTCATCGATGCATTGGTCCAAGCTTCCTCATGTCGGCAGCATGCACCGCGGGCTTCCGCTAATTATACAACACTCTCCAACTCTACACATCTATATCACAAGCCACGGCGGAGACAAATCTACGGTGCAGGGAGGCAGACACGGGACATCCACCGCAATTGTGCACCTCCGCGCTCTCCTGTCTTGCAAAAGCCGCTCACTCGCGAGGAGTACATGAGTATGCTAGATTTCTACCGGGAGCCATTTAGTACTCAAGCCGTGTTTCCGGAACCCGAGCCGCCCCAATTACCTCCGATGTTATATGCTCCAAGAGCTGGAGCAAGCAAGCCTCGATGGGATGAGATCGCCGTGCTCGATACTCCGTGTCCACCTCGAAATTCACCTCCGCTAGACCCTGATAAGGACCGTGACCAATACACTCTAGGTATGCGAGAAGAGGAAGGCACCTCCCCGCTGGAAGAACCTCCATTGATTGGGGTTGCTGGCCAACCTTCAGAAGTGCCACCTGCAACAGACCCATGCAATCGGTCTTGTCACCATCCAGCTTTGAGAGACTTTATAAGGACCTTGCATAGGGACGATTGCACGCACGAAGAGGCATTTGAAGCTTACTCCAAGTTACCCTCCCCAGGGGTATCACATTTATCGTACAAAAAGATTCGTCTACTTTTCCGCCGTTTGTCAGCGATGGAAAAGAAAGACAAGGACTCACAACTGCGTTATTTATCCGTAGTAGATGACATGAAAGCCTGTGACCTTCCTCTTAGACAAGAAGAATGGAACAGCGCCATTGCCTTTTGCGGCCAATGCTTTGCACGTATTAAAGCAGCAGAAGTTGAATCTGCTCTCCGAACATGGAAAGAAATGGAGCAAGAAGCCTGTGTGAAAAGCGGAAACGTAACCTTCAACATTCTCTTCGACATGGCTGCCAAAGCAGGGAAATTCGTCCTTGCGGAAATGATTCTTGCAGAGATGGAAGCTCGGAAACTCAGCATCAATCGCTACGCTCGTGTAGGTTTCATATACTATCACGGCCTCAGAGGCGACGGTGACGGCGTACGCAACGCGTACCGAGAATTCGTCGAAGCCGGCGAAATTGTCGACACTGTAGTAATGAACTGCGTAATCGCCTCTCTAATCCGAGCCGGCGAACCCTCAGCAGCAGAACAAGTCTACGAGCGCATGAAACTTATGCTGGCAAAGCATACCGGCCACCGCATCCCCTCGCTCAACTGGAAAGAACGGCGGGATCTGGGCCGCCTCTTAGAACGAGTTGCCCACCAATTCAAAAATCAACCCTCAAAATTACAGCAGGTCCGCGACGAGCAATTCCTCGCCCCAGACCTCCACACCTACGCCATCTTCGTAGAACACCACGCCACCAAAACCGGCGAACTCCGCTGCATAGCCACTCTACTGACGGAAATGCAACATCTTGGCATTCCGATGCACGGACGAATTTTCCTCAAACTCTTCAAAGGTTTTGCCTACAACGGAGGTATGCGATATACCTCTTGGACCAAAAATCGGCTCGAAAGCGTGTGGAACTCATTACTGGAGATTCTGGACCAGGAATCTGAAGTGGAGGTTAGGATTATGAAGTGGATGGTCATTTGGACCGTGAAGGCTTTTGAGCGGTGTGCAGGAAGGGAGAGGACGTTGGAAATTTGGGAGGAGTTGAGGAGGAGGTGGAAGCCTGAGAGGGGGGAGGTGGAGGAGGTTATGGGGGTGCTGAGGGATATTCTGAAGGTTGGGAATGAGGGGTAGGTCTGCTGTATATGAAGATATGTATATAGATGAATGACGTCTGGATTCGTCAAATCAAAGAGACATACGCTATTTGATCCCGTTACATTGAAGCCATTACATATTTTCCTTGAAACTTTCAGGGCTTGTGATTCTTATTGATACCATACATTCTATAATGTCCCTCTCCCTATATCTACAAATAAAAACTATACACACCTCCATCCCAGCCACAACCAATTCACACTCCCACCTGCTTCAACGTCACCAATTCCTCCGCACTAGTAGGATGAATAGCCACACAAGCATCAAAATCCCTCTTCCTCGCCCCCATCTTCACCGCCACCCCAAACCCCTGCAACATCTCACTACACC
>NAPT01000603.1:0-18290 GCA_002927785.1 Cladonia uncialis
TAATAAAAGTTATAAACTTTAATAGTAATAATAAGATTAATTAAATATTTATTTATAATAAATATTATTTTTCTTTTTAATTTTAAAATCTTATTTTTTAATAATAAATATTTTATATTATAATTAATTATTTTTATTAAAACTTTATTTTTTAACTAGAAATAAATAAATTTATTTCTTTTTTATTATAATAAAATTATATATTATAATTATTTTAATAGTATTTTATTTAAAAATAGAAATATTAAGATAGTTTTTATTATAATTAGAATAAAAAATTTAAAAATTTATAAAATTATTATAAAATCTTAATTATAAAATAAAGAATATAATAAATTTATTAATTAATAAAAGCTTTAAAATTTATTTAATAATTCTATTTAAATAAATTATTCTAATATTATTAAATAATATAATAATAATAAGATAATAATAATAATAAAATAATAATATTAAGTAAGAAATAAGATTATAATAGAAATAAATAATAAAATATTATAGAAAAGTAAAATAAATAAATTAAAGAAAATAATAGAAATAAAAAGAAATATTAAATAAAAGTAGATAAGATTTTTTATTAATATTATTATAATAATCTTTATTTCTCTATCTCGTAGATAATATTTTAATAGTTATTAATAACGGCGTTATTAAGTATTAATACTCAATTAAATTGGTGCGACTATATATGGGGTCAGAGCCGAGCGTTGCTATAATTACCAAGAATCGATGGACTGGAATTGACTGAATTCTAGCTATCAAGTGGTGTGGCTAAAGTACGTGTGCTGAACGCGGTACCATCTTCGATCTAGTGCTCAGATATGATGTGATCAGATGACATCCCGGCAATGAAGACGCTCCAGATTTCCATGTCCCCAGCGGATCCGGCTGAATTGGGACAGGTATAGTTCGTACATCATGCAAAAACAAATGTGGAAGACCCCAATTACCGACTTGTACCCTCCTGACTATCACCGAATTGTATCCGGCCTCTAACGACTTTGGGTTCACTGGATCGGCGGAGATCCTAATGAAACGCCGCGCAAGGTTGGCTTTGATTTGGCAGGAGTCGGAGGCAGTCGATCATAGACATAGCCGATCAGTGGTACGTAGTCACAGAGCATGTGATCTCGTCGCGCGTATGGACCTAGCAATGAATAATCATCCGGCAGCCGATGCGAAGGCGCGCTGAGAATATTCTGGTATTTCTTTAGACCTATTCCCATTGTTATCAACGGATCACTCTTAGGAGTGGAGAAAGCCGTCTTTGTCTAGGTGACACTTGCTAAGGACAAGGTACAAGGCGATCTTGAAAGACACCTCTTGCAGAGACTAACCGGAACAGCTGTCTGAGACCTGCTCTCATGTCGGATGAGCCAACTTGCAGCCTTATTTCGCATTTCGGTGATGATCAGAACACTACTCATAGTACCCCTCTGGTTTGAGTCAGCCAATATCAAAGATACAAGGAGAGAGGTAACCTACCCTTGACTGCGAACACTTTCTCTACCTCTTGCTCGGCCTCAGCGTAGCGATCAAGGGAGCAGTCCCAGTGCTTCTATCATCAAGTCAGCCAAGCGCTATTGTGGTATAAAGGATGGGAAGACTCGACCGTTGCCAATATCACTAGCATCTCCACTGTTGAAATCTCGTTGCCTACACCAATCAGGCGTGATTTCTATCAAGAGCCGTTCCTCTTCGTCATCGACTAACTCAAGAAGCTTGAACCAGAGCTTCTCCAACTTTTGATTCTGGTGGATATTTTGCTGAAACCATTCCTGCAGCCGCTCTTGCCTCGGAATACCGTCGTCATCAAGTTCGGTATCCCATTGAGTGACCGAGACAATTAATAATTCTACGCTGCGCTTGAGCTCCCGAAACACCAGTCCGATCTGCTCCAACGTTTGCGACTCTCGGTTTAGAGCGGTGATACCCGACCGTGCTGCTTCGCTCTTCCTAACCTTTTCTCTAAAGGGCAACCCCCACCATCTGTAGAAATCTATGCCGTGGGATTTAAGATTTGAAGGTTGGTTTTTAATGAGTGTTTGTTCCCGGTCACTCAGTTGGCCTTTTTTGAGAGCTTCTGTCGCGGATGAACTTAGCTTGTGGTAACTATCTTTCATCGAAGCGTAGAGAGCAGCTAGGCCATCGATCTCAATCAGTGTTAATTCGAATTGTTGATGAGTGACCCTGATCGTGTCGTAGAAGGCCATATTTCTATACTTGCTTTCGGAGCAAGTATACGCGAGATGTTTGACAAAATCTTGGATGGAAGATATCGATGCCGATAGGTGTGAGCAGACCAGGGAACGTCTATTAACGAGACTTGAAAGCAGCCTGTCCGGCTCCGGCCAGCCAATCTCGTTGAGTACGACTTGGTGTGCAGTTTTATTGATTGGGTCAGGTAGTGGAAAACTCTTTATGAAGCTCGCCGGGGTAAGAATTCGGTAACAGTCGCCCCGTTGAGACCAGGGAAGGTCCGTGGAAATGCTGGTTAATACTTCACCTACGGGGTCGACTACGGCCATGACCACACCCATGAAGCCGACGACTACCGCCATGACCACAACCAAAGAGACACAGGCCCATGACTTGGATCGGGTGGTCTTAGTCTTAGGGAATTGTGAAAGCCAAGCTGCCCTCGCGGCGGCGTCGGGGTTGTTCGAGTTCATAATTGAGGAGTAGGTTGAGAAAGTCAGGGAAGCTGTCACGAGAACATGCATCTGCTAGATAGATGTATAGAGCATAGAGCATAGAGTATATCGATGACAAGATATACTAAGAATCATGAGGCTCCTGGGCGCGAGGAGTTGACAGTTAAATGTACTCCTACACTAGCTCCGGGAGCACCCGCCTTGGCATCAACAATCAATAACCAGCAACCTGCAGCAGAACTATACAATATAACAACTGTCGACAAAGAACCGTTCCACAGCGTAACAAACCTGAAGGATCTTACAATTACCTTACCTTACTAGGTACCTCAAGGTAAGATACCATCACGGGCTTTTGCTACTACGACGTCAGATATTCAATCTGTTTCTTTCTGGACCGCTCGAGCAACTTCCTGATTTGTCTTCAACCACCTGCACCACACTTGAGTCGAATTAAATCAACGCATTGCTTGTTTACATCTCATCGTCCACCCTTGCTCCTCAGTCAGTCAACGCTTCTCATCGTTCAAGCTGATGGATGAAGAACCCCAAGAGCTAGAATCCCCTACTCATACGACCAGGGATTTTCCGCCTAAGAAACAACGGAAACCACGGAAACCGCGGAAACCACGTACTCGTGTCATTGAGGAAGTTTATGAACCTCGCATATGGATATGGGTCCTTACCATCTGCATTATCCTCCAACTTGTCGGCTTTTTCACTTGCAGGCCACCTAGTAGAGGGTATTACTACCGACAACGCCTAACTTACCATCTATCAAAATCAATTGAACTTGCCCAAGCCCGCTTACCGACCTTGATCAATACAGCTGTTCAGATTGTGTCAAAATATATCCAAGACAATATACTACCCTGGATATTACATCAATGGAGAGTCTTCCTAGACGGCTGCTCAGAATTTAAAAGTATGTCCTCTCCGTCCTCTCAGCCCTCTACCATGGTTGCTCGTTTGCGATAACTCTGTTTCCAGATGCACCAGAGTCTCCACCTTGGCTAGCCAGAGGATATTTCGAAGACTTCTCGACCACAACCGTCCTGGCGCACTATAGATGGCTAGCAATGCTTGTCTTTGCGGCCGTCCTAGGTGTGCTAGCCTTTTCAATATTGACCAAGCGAAAGAGACAGTCTACGAGCTCAAGCCTGACTCAGACTACGCTCATTGAGAAGCCAGAAACGCAGGGAAACAGGGTAAAATCAGCTCCGAAAACTCCTATCGATAAGGCAAGGGTGCGGGACACCAGCATATGGCCGGTTGGAAAGATCTTCGTGGGAACAGCGGTGCTTGGGTTACTCATGCTTTACCTCCTAAACTTTGCAGACATCGAACGGTTCTGGGAATGGTGCAATGGAGCGCGCTGACGTTATTAACCCGCTTGGTCTTATATCAGCATTCGCCGGGTTCCAATCGAAATCTGTACTGATCAGATCTCTATACTCCTCCAACATTCGAACTCGGGTTCTCTCCGCGGTCTTGTCTACATATCAGCACCCTCGCGATTGATGGCGGAAGGTCTCTTTTGGCTCGGCGACGCTGTATATAGTGGTTCAGCTCGAATCTAGGCATCTTACATTCATACATTACCTTGTCAAGGATTGTGCATCACAGATAAAATACACTTATCATGCCCTTCCAATATCACCACCAAGAGACATATGAAAACGAGCACCAACTTGCCACCGCGCAAGAATTGTTATGCGAGATCACTGTAACAACGTATGTGGAGCGAGTTTCCCGGTCTGAAAGAGGGATGAGGATTTAGCAATTGCCGGAGGAAGCAGGAATTGAGCTATTCAGGTCTCTGGCATTGTTCACTCTTTGATGATGTCCCTTTGATTGTACAGTTTACTTCTGCAATGATGTCGATGATGTATTACGGCAAGCTTATTACTTCGACGAAAGCCTAGATTCCACACGCCATCCTAACTATTGATAAGGCCTGGAGCCGGATCAATCCCATAGATCCCCCACATATGTGCCCTGATGGCGTCCCCCAAACGATTTGCATCGCTTCGCTCAATCGTTTGATCAAAGTGTCGCTGCGTAAAATTGGCTTTCGTCTCCTCAAAAGCTGCGCCTGCCTTTGTTATCTTGTTCTTGAGACTAAATTGTTTCTGCGTCAGTCTATACTCTTCTGTGGCAGGCAAAGTCAAGAAGAAGTGATTCAGCTGAGGGAGGCTTAGACAAAGAGAAAGCCAATCCACTAACGAGGCGCATTCTGATACCGTACTGGTAAAAGCACGGCCGGAAAAGGAAGAGAACGTCTTGATTAGTACTTACAAATCTTTCGTAAAATTTGATCTCAGCCAGAAGAGACTCCCGGTGCCAAAAATGCTACACATGAACACAACGTTGCAGGCTATCACCAAGACGTCATCAATAAATGTTGTCTCCTCCGTATAAAATTCAGACGCGGCGTCTCGGACACTTTGTTTCATCGCGCTGGTCAATCTATACGGTTTTTCAGAGCCGTGTAGAAACATGACCATATCGCCTAGAACAAGCGTCTGGAAGAGCCAGCGCACGTTGTCTATAACTGATGTTGGCAGACGGCCTCTGAGTGGTATAGAGAGCCGGGCAAGGGTCTCTAAGGTCGGAATTCCCTGCTCGACTAGCGGGGGAAAGGTTAGAGTGCAGCTGTTCAGGAAATTGGTCGCCTCGTGACCAGGATTCTCTGCTATAAGCTTTCGAAGAGAGACGTCAAGATGGATTTCTGTTAGGTCTCGTAGCCTATACCACGAGTCCCCCATCTTCGGCTCGTGCTCTAGTTTAGGCTTCTTCTTGGAGGGGCGGCCAGGTCCTCTCCTTCCTGGCGTATCGGACTGAGAGATAGTATTGAGGTCTGGGCTTTCTTCGTTTTCCTGGTCATCTGATATAGGTTGTAGAGATTGGTTTTCGGCATTTGGGGCAAGTCTTCTGTAGAGTTCGCCCAGTCTGTTGTACTGCTCTATATTCAGGAGATCCGGGGTCATCGTGGAGGCGTACGGTGTTGTCTATAGCAGTAAGTACCGTCATTTGCGCCAAGTAATAACACTGACCTCTTCGCTGACAAGCGTCATCAAGGCGTCCAGGACGACCTTGGCGTTCCTTTGATTGAGAGTCATGTTTTAGGACTTTGATAATAGTACCTAATCTTGATCTTTATGCTTTTGGCGAAGTACCACTGGAGTATGATTTCTCAGAAGAAGAAGAAGATAGCTGCTTTTGATCTTTATGCTTCTGGCGGAGTATTACTAGAGCAGGATTTCTTGGAAGAACAAGAAGAAGAACTACCTGTCTCACAAGCTATGTAGGAGGAAGAAAAGAAGAAAATCCTCTCGAATACAATTCCGCGTCAAAATTCAATGGCCCAAATCAAATTCTTTTCGCGTTTTCGCGTTTTCGCGTCCAGCTCCGTACCACCCCACTATCACTATCTTACATCCTATATAGCTCTATACAGAACTCCCATCCCCCACTAACTTTGATCGTTTACCAACTCTAGTCCCTCACCTGATTTGAATCGCTGATCAACTCCTGTCTAGATAGTTGCCACAATGTCTAATATTAATCGAACAGAGCTATCTCGACTCTTTACCATATGGAAGCAATTCTTAACAATCAACGAATCTCAACTCTCGGCAATTGGTTACTTATGCCAGCGGGTCTCCACTAAGGCAAAAAAAGAACTAGAGGGTCGTATGAGGGAGGAAGTTGAGAAAGCGTGCAGGTACACATCCCAACACGGGCTTGGACAAGCAAGCACAGCTTTATCTGTCTTCTCGCCGCTAAGGCAGTCTTCGTCGTCGTCGCAATCCGGTTACAGCGAGGTTGCAACCTTATTGTGCGCGGTATATTTCGCGATCCAGTTGCGCAAGGCTTTATGTCAACGTCGGCCTAAAGACTTGATCTCGGTAGAGCAAACCAAGGTACTTTCAACCAAGATGTCATGGAACCTGACCGGAAGCTAACAGATGGGGTAGACTGCCACCTTACCTTCCACTTCAGGGTCCACGTGGAGTAGCATGCCTAAAAAGGTATTTTATAAGTACGAAGCTTATGGATACTGGCTAGGAGCTTACATTCGGTATAGGCGCTGGTTCTCATCACTCCGCACTTGATCGGCTGTCGAAAGCCTGAGATACAGCCAAACATCCTACATAAAGGAGCACCAAGCAAGGACAAGAGTACCCCATCTACGTCACCTTCCTCAAAGGAGACTCTCGCAACGAAGCGGGAGTCGTCGCCTAAACCAGACGAAGTTGTCCGTTCTCTAAAGAAATTGAAGCGGGGGAGGTCCTCAGCGGCTCAGGAACCCAAAAAGTCGCTCCTGTCGTCGCCTTCATCGAAGGAGACTCCGGCAATGAAGCGGAAGTCGTCGCCTGAATCAGACGAAGTTGTTCGTCCTCTAAAGAAATTGAAGCGGAGGAGGTCCTTATAGCGGCATAGGAACCTGAAACGTCGCTCCTGAAGGTGTGTTATATGATAGGCTCTGGACGTGGGGAATGATATTAAATTCTAAAATCTGCAGGTCCACCGCTAGAAGAGCCAGACTCACTTAAACCTTTTCAAAAAGAAAAAAATTAAAGCCTACTAATGATCCTTTCTCCGACGATCACGATATCTTGAATATATTTTTTTGGGATGATACTGCGTCTCAAAGTATGAGCAAAATGGAATACTCTATGACCGTCCCAGCTTTCTTCCATTCCAAAGTCCATTCATCACGTTGGACGCTACATTATTTGGTATAAAGATCCGGGTGCGCAACAGGTGGTCTTTAACGTTCGGCAAGATATTATCTATACTCATTCCCTTCAGGACTGGAACTACAATGGAGAACGGCAGGAGACGCTGCGAGAACAACGAAGTATCAGACGACAGGTGTTGTGGGATGCGAAGGTCGTCATCCGAAGTACGTTGCTGTCAGAAGCCGGCGCATGGCAGCGTCTTCCAATGAGATAGAGGCGGGAGCCTCACGAAGATGGAGGTAAGGGTACTTCGCCAGGCTCGAAGGAACAGCTGTGGGTCTTATAGCCTTAAACCTCTCAGATTTCCGAGGCGCTCAGACGACGACGAGTCGATGAAATTTCGTGCTTACCATTCGATCAAGTCGTTCGCTCTATTTTGAAGAGTTAGTGGTTATCTGGTCAGGGAACATGTGTAACTATACAGAATTCATTAGTTGGCCAGATGCTCAGCTCCGTCCACGCGCGGCATGCTCGACCAGCTCAGTCAGAGCTTGCTCCGCTACACCTCACGAGTCTGCCAGCTCTGTATCCACTCGTTCCTACCGGACCCTAACCTCCTTCGCCGAGCGTCGAAAGGATAGAAGAGGTGGAACACAAGCAATTCTACAAGCCACTGCGGGATATCAAGCGGATGAAGCAGAAGCATTGAGCTTTAAGAAGGATGCGAAGAACAATCATCTTTGATTGCTTTACAAATCTGATCTCTTTGTTCCAGCTTCATCCTTAGGAATGCATTCCTTACATGCCTATACAACACCAGCTTTAGCACGCAGTCTATTACTCCGTCGTTCCATTCGCATGGTCATGGGCAAGTCCATGGATCACTTCATCTTCAAGTCGCAAGCGACAGCCCTGCTGCTTATTGCTCCAGTCTAGTACGCTTGCGATACCTGTAATGGCAGTGTAGAAGTGAAGTTGTGGTCGTTAAGCAAGCGAAGAGAAGAGACTTTTTCATCTTTGAGAATCCTCTACGGAGTCTCTCAAGGTTGCTAAGAAGGAAAATCTAGTGAGCGAACCTGCTCTTACAGCCGTACTCCCCAGCCAATAAAAGCCTTTTTGACCCCCACAAGGTACCGCTAGAATACTTCCGGGATAGGAAAAGCTATCAAGCCAGTATAAAAATCTGAAATCCCTAGAAGGATTCACTCCCTAACGTAATCGCTGCTACTCCCTAAACCGCTCAACTCTGTAGGGCTGAACGCGCTCCGGGGGCTACTCCGCGTGTCACTCAGGAGGCACCGACCCCTAGAGCGCCCCTAGAGCACCCTTAACAGGCGCATGCGGTCGAAGATCCGACCTGGAGCTTTTGCCCTTATGAATGTTCGGCGCAGTGGTATTACGTATATTACAATATTTTTGGGACTTCTGCCCGAAGATACCCTATCAGACCTATGCCATTGGGACCACAATCTACACGCATGTCCGAATTTTCAGAATTATCACATGCGCCGGTTGGGGGCCCTCTAGGGGAGAGTTCCCCCAGAGCAGCCCCCAGAACGGACCCACCAAGCGCATTGAGCCCTACCGCTACAGGGCTGAGCGGTTGGGGGGTCTAGGGGTGCCTTTGGCGGCGGACGCTAGTGGCCGCAAATTTCTTTCTTGAAGTCCGTAAAATAGTAGATGTTTGCTCCCCCATATAATGTCAACCATAGATATTTAGAGCTTCTATGAAGCTGCAACCGAATGCTTTAATTGAGCCCTACAAAAGCATCTATATTGTACATAGGCAACAGCGCTGCATAGCTACGAAAAACATGTATCGCCGAACTTACAGCATGCAAACGAGCACCAACGCCTAGAATTGTCTACGCAGCCAAAGGCTCTCGACAACCAGTGAGGAGGCTCGGTTCGAAGCTCTGAGTTCAAAGCTTCTTGAAGACTCGTGCGACTTTGGGATGGGCTACCGTGCAGTGTTGATTGGCTGCCGCAGTAGAAATAGAGCTACTCTACTTGGCTTTCCCTTGATCGAACTGATTGAGACCCAGATCCCTCTTCGCTGCGCTTGGATAGAGATAGGCGACTTCGAGGCTCTAAAGAAACCCTCTTCAACCAAATGAAGTGATAAAAATTACCCAGACGATCACTGATGACGATGATCTGCAATGCTGTCGTGCATATACCTCCTTGAAGACGATCGCTCTTGAAGCTTTGCAGTGCGTCTGATAAGCTGCGAGCACCGGGTGTCTATGAGAAGTATTGACCCTTGGTCGCTAGGAGCGACAGGGGTTCGCAGATGTAGAGTTCCATGGTTCTGGGGTACTCCAGAAGTCAGGGTTTGGCGACAGAGATGTTGGCGACAACGACATCATTAAACACTTGTAAATAGCGGCTCCGGTGGATCGGATGATGCATAGCTAGCGAAGAGAGGTATCCTGAGTCGAAAGGAATAAGTTGTAGGTGATTGATGAGTGACTGTGGTCGGAAGATTGGTCGAAAAAGTTGCAAACATCTAAAATGTGAAAACAGCGCAGGAACCGAGCAAAGGATTCGGTGGGGTCTAGTATGTGGTTTTCGCATCGGAATATCGTTGCGCAGATTCGCATCGAATCGGTTCCAAATGATTACTAGTTGATTATGTAAGGAGTCGATTTCATTCCTGCAGCCTTGGCATAATGAGGCATCTGGTGAGTCCAGACCTTGGGTGAGCGACTGAGCTCATGTGAGGTGTATGTTTGACTAATCAATTGGGTGAGGGTAACTAATTTCCGAAGTGTGAATCGTTTGATTAGCAGCGAAACCTATCGCTGCTATCGCTGCGGAGCTTCTTCTGATCTTCGTTGGTGAACTCAACGATCCATCATGTAGCAGCGCTGCCTCACAGGCATGGCTGAATAATCTGTCTAACCTAATCAGGGCCATAGGTATGTATGATGTTTTTTTAGTCTTTCTACCTATGTGTACATATCGCGATACACGGTATCGCTGCCGACCGTAGCAATAGGGTCTAGGCCATGCTCATCAGGAACATCCGGATTGGAGGATCAAACGTCTTTGTATCTCAAAACCTGGCGATGTGATGTCAGCGCCTGCGGAATTGCTGGTGGAGCTGGTGAAGCTGCGGGAGCTGGTGGAGAGGTTTTGATGGAAGGTAGAACTGGTGAGAAAGTTTGTTCTAGTTGAAAAAGGCGAATAAGCTCATTAGATTGGGCATTGATGGAGGCGCTGATACCGACTTTGAAAGTATCAAGTACGGTATCATTAGCAACAACAGAAGCACTTATTGTATTGAACCATTGTTCAAATGAAGTTTCTTGTATAGGTGAAAATGCGCGGATAGCTGCCTGCTGACTTGGTGAAGTCGGTGAGGTGCTGGTAAGGTCTTGGCTATTGCTATCCTCGGCCATTTGCCTGATCTTCTTTCTGATGCCATAATGGGTAAGATGATATGCCTAGCGAAAAGGATCGTCTAGTCGAGGGTTTTGAGCACCGAGTAACAGCCGAAGGCAAAGGGTTGTAGACTCGATTTGAGGCCGCTGCTACCATCTGTTCAATTATTTCGCCTTGGAGGGAAAGTCTTTCTCTATCCCCATCTTCGCTGTCGACCCCAACATCAAGCATTACAAAATATCGTGGGGCCAGTGACTCGAATATGCTCCAACGAACAGGTTTCCGCACTGCGAATCAGTATGACAGAAGAGATGAGCAGACGGTGAATATTCCCTTAAGATCTAAGATCTAAGAAAGCTTTGCAAGATACATTATTCCCTACGTATTCGCCGCCAAAATCACATTCATTCACCTGCCCTCCCTACGCTGGATCGGAATCGCTGGACTCGGCCGTGCTCAGCTCCTGGGAATAGAGAGTCCCTGCAATAGAGACCTCTTCTGAATTGCCGTTGATAGCCTCGTAGTCAGGAGGGAAGGGAGTTTCGGGGTTAAGATGCAGATGTAATTTAACCCAGAGTCTCAGACGATCATGCCCATATAGGTCATTCGTGCCGTAGACATGGAAGGGACGCCTGTTCCGTACGGTGTTGTTATGCACATAGCTCTCATATCTCCTACGCTCACTCCTAAGGTCCTCAGGTTCAGGTAGGTAGCTATGGTCATTATCATCATCATAATGCATGAGCTTTTTCAACTGGTCAACGTTTTCGCGGGGTTTCCATTGTTGAACTGCTTCTTGTAACAACCGTTCTTTAAAGGTCATACGCACCGGCACGGGCGCACGAGAGGAGGAGATCTTATCCCCGTAGACTGCTGGAGGATTAGAAATTGGCGGATTATTGGCGTGCACCGAGGAGGTCTTATCCTTATAGTCTGCCGGGTGATAAACGGTTGGGGAGATTTTGGGAGATGGAGTCTCGTACCCTTGCACTGGGATGGGGGAATACAAGTCACTCTCCTCCTTTAAAGCTTCGTAGCGCTTTTGTTTCTCGTCGGGTCCATGGCCAAACGTGGTTGCGTGGCTAAGACTTTGACCATGCTGGTCCATTCCGTCGATGGGCAGAGAAGACGGACTGAATAGGCTATGCGGACCAGGCTGGATCGTTGACTCCACATCTTCCCAGATTCCCCTCCTCCCAAAGTTGAAAGGCTCTATGGTGAATGGTGGGTAGGTTGAGGATTTGGCTGAGCTTGCGATGGACCTGTCGCCTCCTGCCGGCTGTACCGCTACGTGCTCTGCATGATTCCTCCTGAATACCTGATCTTGCTCCGACAGGAACGAAATATCAAATCTAGACCAGCGTTTAGCGTGACAATTTCAGTGAGAAGGAGAGTGGATGCAATAGACATAAAGATATGTGCTTACGTGGATATGAAAAAATAATACCACAGGATCGGAAACGCCAGCCATGTGAGAAGGGTTTCGCTGGGGGTTTTCCACTGTTGAAATTCCAAGGGATCCAACGTCCTATACGGCTCTGACGTGCGGTACGCCAGACCGATCAGAATTGAAGCACACACATTGACCAGAACCTTGCCGGACCAGCATAAAAGGACGAGTCGAACAACAGCCCACAGCCAACTTGTGGCTGGCTGCTTCTTAACACAAGAGATCCGCATCTCGAAGGCTTACTTCTGTCAGCTAGAAGCGCAGGATGTATCAAGATAAGATTTTTGCATACCAGTGCTATGCTTGGATAATGTACTAAGTTATTGAGTACGCGTTCGTCGACTGTATAACTGTGTCACATGAGATAGAATGGCAATCTGCCTATTTGGTGGATATGAAGCTTTTGCAGCGATAATAGAAGGCTCTATTCAGTAGTTGTAGTAAGATGTCATGATTGAGATCTCGTCTTTCCATACATGTCGATCAGAATTCCTAATGAAAGGATTCAGGGGCTCTTGCAAGCGCTGGTAGGTGGGCGAATTATCGCGACGTCGCGCTTTGCAGCGATGGGCTTTCAACACTTTGCAGTGGCAAAAGAAGGCAAAGGATCTTAGTACTGGATCTTATGCCGTTGCTACTATTTAACACGTGATAAATCATTAACGGCGCTTGTTACGAGTAACGATCAAAATAAATCGATCAGATTATTTCTAAAAATATAAATTCTTTCTTAATAATAGAATAACTACTAAATATTATTTTATAATTTCTTATTCTAATTATTTCTTAGTATTAATTAATAATTTCTATATTTTAAAGTTTATAATTAATTTAAAATTAAATATATATTAATTTTTATAGTTTTTAAGTAAATAATTATAAACTAAATTTTTTAAAGATAATTAATATATAATAATAAATAATATTATAAATTATAAAGTTATAAATTTATAAGTTTCTTTATTAATATTAAGAAGTAATTAATATAATATATTTATAAAATATTATTATTAGTTTTTCTCTATATTAATAATCTTATTATACTTCCGATATTGATTTTATTCTGATCTAGTCGAGTTTCTAATAGTCGAGCGTAGCTTACTTAGCTAGACAATCAAGCGTTCAATTCTAAATTTCAACACACGAGATATTTATCAATTGAACAACGTTAGACATAAGATATCTACCGTGAAATCATCTTCACTACTCACGATGGGCTTTGAGCAAATGGCGTATGGGCTTTTGGGTGCCATTGTATTATTATATCTCGCAAAATTGGTCTGGACTCTACCAGGCAAAATCTGGAACACGATCTTGCCGAGGAAGATAGCGAAATTCTTCGGGGAGAAGAAGAAGTTTATTAGAAGGCAGCTTGATATACTGCTTTACCGAATATTCTACCGGAAGCTGATGGACCGATACAAAGACGACGAGGTCAGATTCGCCCTCGTGTGCTGGGTTAGGCGCCACTTGCCGCTCACCATTGTGTGTATTTGGTGGGGTCCCGGGGTCTTGCTCTTCTTGCACTATCTCAGTGCTGGAGGCTGCGCATTCAATACTACCAGACCCTACATAGAAACATGCGGCATGTGTTTGCCCGCCTTACAGCACAACACAACCTGGTTTCTAAAGCTTTGGGATGATCAGGCAAGCATCACGGATCACTCGGAAACTCCATCATATTATATTCGGACAATAATGATCAGCCACCTGCCAATGTATAACGCTCAACTAGCGTTGCAAGACCAAGCTGTAAAGCTGGGAGTTACACTTCCAGATGGAATAAAGGATGAGAAGGTAATGAATAGTCTGAGTAAGTCATATGTCCTAACCTACCAATTCTCTGAAAGCTTACTCCTTGCTTTCTGGATCAGATCAGTCTATAAACATAGCCTCCAGCCTCACAACTCAAATGCACAATTTTGCTTCGATGCTATGTATGGAGAAAGACATCATGACCTCTGCGCTTCGCACCTTCGTCGACGCGTATTCGAAGACTATCACTATATCGAATCATGGGGCTGTGAGCCTGGCGTCATTTGCGTTCTGCCCGTGGGGCCATTCGTTGAGATTTCTCAATCGACAGTGGCTTACTCCCTTGCTACCTGAGCCTCGAATCTACAGCTTCGAGATTGAAGCCGAGCTACGCTTTCAAAAAGCACGACTGATTGATACTATCGAAGAATCTTTAGCATTACTCCATACCAATTCCCCTGCTATTCAAAGTTTCGAATCGCTTGAGGTAGCAATTAGTACGGTCGCTACTCAACTACGGAAACTTAAGCAGACGATTCGTGAATCCGACTCCTCCCGCTGGCCGTGGTCTCCTAAGTCGGATCAGACCTCGATTCTTCAGGAATATTACAAGCTCCTTAATCGTACCCATGATCATCTGGTTGCAGTCCTCGAGATTGCCCAAGTATACAAAATAACGTTCAGTAGACTTTGGAACGATCTGCGAACCCTCCCTCAAACTTTCTCTAACAGGCTCCCGTCCAGGTTCACGCGTACGGGCTCGCTGTCGGTCCCAGAATACTTACTTGCGCAGGTACAGAATATTTCATTGGTTTCGCCCTGGCAGAGCTCGAGTATTAATCCAGATGGCGATGGTAGCAACGTCTCTAATATTCCTCCCAACACGTCGCTCTTTGGGTATAGCTTGAACAACATTGACGACACTCAGCTCTCAGCCAGGAGATCTGCAATAGCGCTACTTTGTAAGGCCGGCAATATCGAGAATAACCCCGAGGACAACCTGTACACGATCTGTACAATCTATGAGTTAGCTGCAATAATGTCAGGGCTCGACAAAAATATTTTGAGTAGCACGGCGAGAAGCTGGATGGTTGAAATGGAGAAGGCGACCCAAAGCTTTGATAAGGAAAGAGGATTCGACCTGGACGGTGTACAAAGAGTTTTGGAGAAGCTGGCAGATGAAGCCGGAGAAGGAGATCGCTGAATTTGACTTGGTGCCTGTATTTAATTCTGTGGCAGCGCGGTTAGTCCTGGATGGCTTCCTAAGAGCACAGCAAGTATATGTTTAGACAAATAAATCACCAGCTATTGCTCAACCATCACTATTAATGATACTTCTAAAATCTTCACGTGAACTCAGTCGATAGATGCGGATTGCTTTGGTATTTTTCAAAAGGGCAATGTCAAAAAGTAGTAAAGTCATTGTGTCCTGGAGCATCCGCATATGTTGATGTATTGATGCCAAGCCAGCTTGTTGCAGAATATACAAGCCCAAATAGCACCGCCAATGACTGGCGGCGTCGCCTTTTTATTGCAACACAGCTGCTCCTACCGACTTCTTGCGCACTCATCTCTACTATTCTTCCATACACACTCCGTACTACTAACACTGCACACATTCTAGAACAAAGACCATAGAATATTTTATCGCTGCATAAGCGCTCATAGCCTGAAGAAGACCTATCACCACCTCTTTTGCGTGACACCTTGGCTTGGCGTCAAAATCTTCCAACATACAACTTCTACAGTCAGTCAACGACATTTTCTTTACCAACTACACAGTCTTCTTTATTGATGGTATTTTTCGAGCAGCAAACTTTCATCAACTATTCTTGAACTCCCTATACCATGAGGAGAATCTGGTATACAATGTTACTATTCCTTGCATTCAGTGGATTATTACAAGGTCACGCTGAGTATACTCCAGCTAGAGGTAAGTAGGCTCTACGTTAATTAATTCAGTATCGCTTACTCGCTTCGGTGGTCAATTAGAGGGCGCTTCCCACCAACCTCCAAAGCCAAATGACCGCTATTCTTTATCGTCCCTCCGCCGCACCATAGCAGAGACGTCCACAGCAACGTTCGCAACTGGGAGAAGGCAAGCAAAGATGGGTATCCACAGCGTCATCCACTACAGCAAGTGCAAATATCATTATATGGTCAATACCTATCGCTATCTCCGTGCTGCGAGAGGATACAAGAAGATGAGCCGGCAATATCGCAGGGCCCTAGGATACACTACTCGGGTCCCTTTTAGCGGTATGGTGGGAGGAGCTCCTCAGCAAGCGCTTGGTGCGGTTCACGACATCGCGCCTTCCCGCACAGAAGAGATTAAAGACATTGCGAGGCTGGCTGGATTGCACCTTAATGAGGTAACCGCTCTCGCACTGATACTAGAAGGCCCCGTCCGGTTTATACCAGATCTTATTTCAGCCGTCACAGAGGCCGTCACAGAGTATCCTTATGAATTTTCGCGGTTTCTCTGGCAATATGCGCTCTATCTATGGCGGTGCTTTGGGTACGGATTCTGGCTCTTCAAGCTCTGCGCCTTTTCTCTAACCATGTTGTTTGCCTGCTGGCATGGCAATGCGAGGCGTGCAGCGTTCCCACTGATTATGATCGGCCTCTGTGGGTTCCTCTCAGATTTACCACTGGCTTCAGTTTTGATGATTGGTGGCCCAATAGTCGTTGCATGGTTTTGGTTGTTGCAACCCTCTGAGTCTCGATAAAGGAGGGAGGCGTGAAAGAGCAGTAGGAGCAGGCAGTGTTAGCGGGCCAGGAGCGAGAGGCGAGAGAGCAGCAAAAGACGAGAAAGCAGCAAAAGGATGCCGCGAAGAGGAGAAAGAATATAACAATTTGATCTTGTCAAGGAGGCAAGGAGAGCGTTAATAGTTCAGTACACTCGAAAAATCTTACACTCCCAGCGCGCCTACAGTTGTGCACACTATGATCTAACTGTGTTATGTAATGATTTGAAGACCCAGCGAGTCAAGATGCGGCTACAGAATGCCTTGGACAACCGCTAGATTTCAATCCTCGACAATGTCATCATGCCAGTTTTTCTGATCCTTTAGGAGCTCGCGGCCCCCTGGCGTTATTGAGTCACACAGAGTCTGCAAGCTGTACTCGAGGGCTCATCTGGAGAGTCTGGAGCGTTGCACGATGTTTGTATACAAGTTTCGCCATCTCTCTGACACTAGCTTTGCCAGTCATCATAATGCTTAAACCTTCGATGGCAGACACCACTGGACGCTCTGAGATCCCAATACCTCCAAAAGACATGGAGGATGAAAATAAATACTAAGGTAATATTGAAGATGTTCGTAGGTAGCGCAACCATCATACCACATTGATTGCAAAAGGAGATCGGTCGCAAGGGTGGGTGAAGAAGAAAACCACTCATCACATGGATGCCGTATATGGACGAATCGAGGTAGGTAGCCTAGGGATTGCTCCAGGCGCAGTTTTGTATATTGATGTGGTGAAGACGTTACTGAGGTATAATCAAGAGCTGTAAGTTATGCGGATACAAAAGACATTATACTGTAGCTAACTAATTTCACAACAGTCTCACGCGTCTCCTCGCTCTACTCGCGTCTTTTACATCAGGTTGTCAAGTTGCCTAGTATCCATCAGTTAGGCCTTATCATGAAAGCTTTCTGTATCCTCCCGCGGTCTCATAGAGGGGAGCTTGGTGCATAAGGGACAGACGCCGATATCCAGAGGCTTAGACAGGAGTTCGCATGGGTTATATAAGTCTATACGTCAAGTGCCTTTCAATCATCATGAGTACAGTAATGTTTGATAATCTACACTGCTGTCGTAATATATAGAGGCTACGGTTGCCACGTGTTGCAATAAAAAGGCAAGCGCGCGCCGCCAATCATGGCAGTGCTATTTGAGTATATATTGCGATATACCCTCTCAGAGTTTAATAGTAATCGAAGACTGTATATAGAACTTTAATAAATTTTTTGGCGTGTAGTTATAAAATTTAATTTTTTAATAAAATATAATTACTAGATTAACTATATTAAATAATAATAATATAATAATTTTATTTATATATAATAATATTTAGATTAAATTATTAAATTTAAAGAAGATAAATAAATACTTAATAAATTTATTTAATATTAATTTTATTTAATTTAATATTAAATAAAAAATTAATAATAAAATTTTATAAAAATAATAAATTATTTTAAAATTATTATAGATAAAATATTATCTATTAAATTTAAATATTATTAATAATTAATTTATTAATATATTATATATTAAATTAATATTTATATTTAGAAATATTAAGAAATAAATTTTTATTAAAATAATTTTATATTTTCTATTAAATAA
>NAPT01000604.1:0-18260 GCA_002927785.1 Cladonia uncialis
CCCCCCCCCCCCCCCCCCCCCCCCCCCTCCCCGCCTCTCTTCCCAAGCTTCCCCTTCCCATCACCCCCGTCCCCCATCGCCTTCGCCACAGCCTTCTCATGCTCCGCCTCTCTCTTCCTCTGCTCCTGTGCCTTCCTCCTCACCTCCCTCACCCGTCCCTCCAGGTCGCCCAACACACTCACACATCTACTATCCCACTCTTCCAATATCGAAACCATATGGGGTATAGACCCAGGTCTTAGATCTCGTAGGGGGGCCACGGAGAAGACATCGACGCGTTGATGCAGGGTGTCGAGTTTGGCGCTTAAGATGCCAGCGTAGATGGAGGTTATAACTAGGTCTTCTAGGGTGCGGGTGGTGGGAAGGTCGAGGGCGTCTTGGAGGTGGACGTAGGAGAGGTTGGAAGGGGTGGTTGAGAGGGTGAGGAGTGAGAGTTGGCGGAGTTTGGTTTGCTGGGCCTCTGAGAGTGTAGGGAGGTTTGACGAAGCTTTGGGAAGGAGCTTCAGCATCGGGGCTGTGGAGGATCAAAGGGTGTCTTACATTGGTAGTCGGACCAGGTGCCCCAGGCGAAAATCTCTAGGAGGGTGAGGTATGGTGCATATTCTTCTGGTGATGTTCGAAGAGATTGGATGTTTGGCGTTTGAAGTAGCTCGGCGAAAACAAATGTGTTGGGGGCAGATGTTGCTTGAGTTACCAGATCTGCTGCTGCTCGGGGCGAGTTTGCGGATTTGGAGAGAAGGATGTATGGTTCGAGGGCGTTGAGAGCTTTCTGCTGTGTCTGTTCCATCGCTAATGTGGGAATCGGAAAGAGCTGGATCGTAGTTCTCAAGCTCACATGTACATAGATACCTCGAAGGGATGTCACAAAGTTGAGGTACGCTCAAATGCCGCGACAGGTCGCAGTCCAATGTTCATAGGGCTGCTTGTTATCGATAAGGGTACCTTAGGCGGCAGATCGTCAGCGGTTCATGATAGGTGCCTTACTGACAGAATTATCTTACTATTAAGCTACCTTAGAACTTACAACTGGGGGTTTTCCAAGCGCGTTGTCACCTTCGTTCACCGAAACCGAAGCTACGGAATAGTCGTCTCTGAGGACCATCACTGCAAGACGTTAAACAAGCGTCATGTATGTACTGGCTATCATGGGCTGCAATCATTCACGGTGTTCGGTGCATACTGTGTCAGCACTATAGTGATTGGTCTGAGCTTCATGGTACTACTGTTTGAACAGAAACTGTCTCGAGGGCCAATGGTGCCTGCAGGGGACCCATTTCACCAGATCGAGAAGGTCGGCAGATTGGTCCTGCGGGACACATATGACTAGTTCTAGCCACAGCAGCCCGCTATCAGAGTCAGTGTGCCATCTCTACATATGTCTACCTAAGTACATGAGGTCCAGCGCAATATTGAAGTGGTCACCACCACTTGAGCAGCAAATGCAGTAATTAGGTAGACCATTGAACTCGAGGGAATTGGCGAAAGCATGAGGCATAGTACAATTACCCTGTTAAATCGTCAGCCGTTCAAAGAGTTACCGTGATGTGACAGGACTTTATGGTGTAGTATTGCTAGGTCTAACTTGGTTGCGGCGTCGGGGTCTCGGCCGCGCCACTTCGGTACCTATTCTACGGGAGTACTCAACGGACGAACTAGAGTAGATACGGCTTATTGATGCGATCCAGTCTGACAAAGATTCTACTCGTATAATACTCTTCCTTTCCTTTTCTTTTCTTTCCTTTTCTTTCTGTACGGACACGCTCACCTCTAGCTCTCGTTATTGATGATCATTGTATATCCTGCTGCGCTGTGTCGCACCTCCGATATGCACCTACACCGAGGTCAAACGTTGAACTCGAACTCCGAAGGCCCCCAAATCTGACACCTGATACGTACTCCCCTATTCTCTATACACTGGCCCTGCTCGCCCTTGTACTACATCATGGCTTCGCCTATACATATGGCCACTACCACCTTGAAGGTGGAGGGAATGACTTGCGGCGCTTGTACATCCGCGGTAGAAAGTGCCTTCAAGAATGTGGATGGCGCTGGGAACGCTTCAGTGAGCTTGGTGATGGAGAGGGCAGTAATTCAGCATGACCCACGGAAGTTGTCCCCGGAAGCCGTCAAGGACATGATTGACGAACGCGGCTTCGACGCCGAAGTCATCGCCACCGACATACCCCTAACCACAGAAGAAGAGGAGGAAGTTCAGAGTACCGGAGTAGCTGGGCAAGATGCTATACCAGGTCTATCGGTCACAACGTTAGCAGTGGAGGGTATGACATGTGGTGCTTGTACATCGGCCGTGGAAGGAGGTTTCGAGGACGTTCCTGGGGTCAAGTCAATGAGCATTTCGCTGCTTTCAGAACGAGCAGTTGTCGAACATGACCCTTCCTTCTTATCGCCCGAAGCTATCGCACAGATTATCGAAGACCGTGGCTTTGGGGCTACTCTTCTGGAAACGCGAACATCTAATCCTCAACCAATCAAAGCATCCAGGGGCAAAGCATCAAACCAAATGCACGCGGAGCTGACCACTACCACAGTGGCCGTTGAAGGAATGACTTGCGGTGCCTGCACATCGGCTATTGAAGGGGGTTTCCAAGGTGTGCATGGATTAGTGCAATTCAACGTTAGCCTACTGGCTGAACGTGCCGTTATTGTCCATGATCCTATGAAGCTTTCAACAGCCCGAATCCTGGAGATTATCGACGAACGAGGTTTTGACGGCAAGGTCCTCTCATCACAGCGGAGTTCAGCCGAGCAGTCAACTGCAACCAAAACCGTACAGTTCAAAGTCTTCGGCCTTCCAAATTCGTCCTCCGCCACCGCTCTCGAGGATGTCCTGCGCCTTCTCCCAGGTGTGGTCTCAGCTGTTGTCAATCTGTCCACGTCTCGGGTCAGCGTCTCCCATAACCCATCCCTGACTGGCGTTCGAGCTCTAGTAGAGGCCATAGAAAATCTGGGCTACAATGCGCTACTAGCAGAATCGGATGATAACAATGCGCAGCTTGAATCTCTAGCCAAGACGCGAGAGATCCAAGAGTGGCGGCGAGCCTTCTGGTATTCTCTTTCATTCGCGATTCCGGTTTTCATGATAAGCATGGTGATACCGATGGCTGTCCCTATGTTAGACTGCGGCTCCTTCCTACTGTGGATACCGGGCCTTTATCTTGGGGACGTCGTCTGCCTCATCCTCACCATTCCCGTGCAATTCGGCATTGGAAAGCGGTTTTATATCTCATCTTACAAATCTTTGAAGCACGCTGCACCTACCATGGATGTACTCGTCACGCTGGGTACCTCTGCAGCATTCTTCTTTAGCGTTGCAGCCATGGCCGTGTCTATTGTCTTTCCTCCCCACTCTCGGCCAAGCACAGTATTCGAGACCAGCACTATGCTCATAACGTTCATTACGTTAGGCCGCTACCTGGAAAATAGGGCGAAAGGCCAAACTTCCAAAGCCTTGTCGCGGTTGATGTCGCTAGCACCCTCAATGGCTACCATATATGCCGATCCTATTGCAGCCCAGAGAGCAGCAGAGGAGTGGGACGCTGCTACGTCAGACATGTCTGAGAAGAAGAGCGCACTCCCAGAAAGCCTATCAGGTAATCCAGCTGAAGAAAAAGTCATACCCACGGAATTGATTGAAGTCGGAGACATCGTAATCTTGCGCCCTGGTGGCCAGGTGCCAGCGGATGGCACCGTCACCCGCGGTCAGAGCTATTTTGATGAGAGCATGGTCACCGGCGAAGCTGTCGAAATCTTGAAAAGACAGGGCAGTGAGCTGATGGCAGGGACCGTGAATGGTTCAGGCCGTGTCGATTTCCGTGTCACCCGCGCTGGTCGGGATACTCAGTTAAGCCAAATCGTTAAGCTGGTACAAGAAGCACAAACCAGTCGAGCTCCTATTCAACGTATGGCAGATACTGTAGCTGGCTATTTCGTGCCCACAATCATTGCGCTTGGGTTATTGACATTCACCGCTTGGATGATTTTAAGCCATATATTGCCAGCATCTCAGACACCCGACGTCTTCCTCAAGCCCGAGAGTGGCGGCAAATTTATGGTCTGCCTCAAGTTGTGCATCTCCGTCATCGTCTTCGCTTGTCCTTGTGCCTTGGGGTTGAGTACGCCAACTGCTGTGATGGTTGGGACTGGGGTGGGTGCTGAACAGGGCATTCTGGTCAAGGGTGGAGCGGCTCTCGAGACTGCCACCAAGATAACCCATGTAATCTTCGACAAGACAGGCACATTGACAATGGGTCGGATGAGCGTTGCAGAAGCCAAGCTTGAGCAGATATGGGAAGCTAATGATTGGCGGCGAAAGTTATGGTGGTCATTGATTGGCTTGGCTGAGATGGGCAGTGAACATCCCATAGGCAAAGCTATTATGGACGCCGCAAAAGCAGAACTTAATATTGGAAATGAAAGCATGATCGCTGGTAGCGTCGGAGACTTCGAAGCTGTAGTTGGTAAAGGCGTCTCCGCAACCGTCGAGCCAGCGACTTCCGCAGAGGCCAAACGGTACAAGATCCATGTCGGCAATCAATCATATCTTATGTCCCAAGGCATCACTATGCCTGCGGACAATAACAGTTCGTCGGCCATCAGCCCCTCTGCAGTCTCTAGCGGGAAAACACCATCGTCCGGGACCACTCAAATCTACACCGCCATTGACAACACCTACGCTGGTGTTCTTTCTCTTGCTGATACAATCAAGCCTAGCGCACCTGCAACAATTATTGCTCTGGACCGCATGGGAATCACATCTTCCCTTGTAACCGGTGATCAGTACTCCACCGCAGCGGCTGTTGCTGCTCAAGTCGGCATTCCGAGAACCAATATTCATGCCGGAGCCTCTCCAGATCAGAAGCAGAAAATAATTAAAGAAATTCAAGCGCAGGGCACGGTAGTAGCTATGGTTGGCGATGGCATCAATGACTCACCTGCTCTCGCGACTGCAGACATCGGTATTGCTCTGAGCTCAGGTACGGATGTGGCCATGGAGGCAGCTGATATTGTCCTTATGCGACCGGAAGACCTACTCAGTGTTACCGCATCGCTTCATCTATCTCGCACTATCTTTGGTCGCATAAAGCTTAACCTCATCTGGGCCTGTCTTTACAATGTGCTTGGCCTACCTTTTGCCATGGGTTTTGGCCTGATGCTACCTGGACACATAATGATGCCTCCCATGGCTGCCGGTGCTGCGATGGCTGCAAGCAGCGTTAGCGTCGTGGGCAGCAGTCTCCTTCTCAAATTCTGGAAAAGACCGAGCTGGATGACTGTGGCCAAGCTGGAAGCTAGAAGACACAAGACCGACAGGCTGGAGGATATGAGCATGAATTATGACCGTCGATTCGTTGACCGAATTGGTGTTGCATGGTTGAGGAGATTTATAAAAGACAGACTCCGCGGAGGCGCAAAGGTTGAGGATGGTTACTTGCTTCTGCAAAACGGTGAGGCTGTATGATGATTTCCATCTGCAGGTTTCATAAACAATGTAATGACTTCGATTGAACGTTTTGGGTTCGTCTCTTCTGTACAGCTTCCGAAGTATCACCAATTGTGTAGTATTAGGATAAATGTAATATAAGATCTGTTCAAACCTATCCACTTCGTCTAGGACACATAACACAGTACTCAAACCAAATTATATATCTATGAATAGCGCAATAGTCTATGATATACAATGTTCTCGAAAGTTTGTGCCTGGATGATCTAGAAAAGTTCACCTATCGCCCTTACAACCCTCAACCGTAAGACCCTATAGGGCTAAGGCCACCCGCCTTGAAGAAACCTTAGAACTGATCGCCTAAATGATAAGCCCAAGGATAAATATCTTAAGGTAAGTCTATCAAGTTAGCATGCCCTCACGTGAAATTTCTTGGGCCTAATTACCATCGAGCTATTATTAAATAATGGGACATATGCAACCAATTTTCTACGCCAAGACTTGCGGGCCCGCGTCCCATTATTGAGGGGTGTATGATGCGGTTAATAAGTGAAGTCTTATAAGCTACTTCGGAAGAAATCTCTATACACAAGACTTTACCTAGACCTATTCGAGATCCTAAATGAAATCTGACGACAGTTGCCTCAAGGGCCGGGGTGCTTGACTAAATCTGCTTTGCAACATGGCTTCACTGTCACAAGCAGCAACGAAGCGAGGCCCTGCCGTCCTGGTGAGTACTATGATTTAATTGTGCAACAGTATCCTCAGAAGCTCTTCACTTAGAATCATAAATAGGTCACTGACTCCCGCGAACAACCCAATCCTCAAAGTCGTCCTTCGCAGCTTCTTCTTCGACAGAATTCTCGTCTCATAACCGTTGACAGTGTCCTCCAATACGCCTCTGATATTCCTTCAATGCAACAACGTCAGCCAAGCGCAAGGCCACGCGCTCTACGTACGGGATCTGGCAAGCCTGTAGAGCCCAAGCTTGCAGGCCGCTTAGTACCTCAACATATGCCTGCACGAAGTACGAAAGTCAGTGAAAAATTAGTCCTTCTACCTGAAACTACGACGGAAGAGGCAGACATAGAGGAGAAGGTGGACTATGACGAAGATAACGAGCGTTCGCCAACAAAAGATGACGAGGAAGCCCTGAGGAGAACAGGTGGGAAGAGAGGCAAGAGCTATGCGGAAAGATTGCCGAAGTCTCGGAGGGCAGAGAAGCTGGCAAGAGTAACAGCTTATTGTACTGCACAGGCCTACAAATTGAAAGGGACCGCCGTCTTCCTCAAGGATAAGCATGTTGCCAGGACAAAGCTATATGATGACTGTCTTTACGTGGTGTATCATCTGCCCTTATTACCTGGCAGTGGGGGCTACAGGATACGGAGCAGTCCAGTCCTGAAGAGTCCAGGTGGGAAAGCCGTTCTGGACGAAGAGATAGAAAGAAGTGAGCTACGAGACTATGGCGAGGGCTATTTCGAAGAAGGTGGCGGTGAGAGCTTTGGGGTCAAGGGAAATGAAGACGGGGAAAGTCCGAGGAGAGAGTCTGCCAACGAGACTCTGATGAATAGCTACAATGGGGTAGGAAGAGAGTCAGGTGATGATCGTTCTTCAAGTCCTCGAAGAGTTGCGCCCGACGCTTTCACCTTTGCGGAAATGTTCGTATTCTCATATGGTGTAGTTGTTTTTTGGAATTTTACAGAGCGGCAAGAGAAGGACGTGCTCGCAGACCTTACCTTCTCTGAATCCGAAACAAGCATACCTCTAGTCAGTGGTGCGCAAAGCGAGGAAGATTTCGAAACGGAAGAGTTCCACTTCGAATATTCGCCAGAGATACCAAGACCGAGAGTCTTTAACGACATGATTACCTTGAGAAGCGGAGACCACATGATCAAGCTTGCCATGTCACATGCCATAGCTCAAAGCACAAAGTTGTGCTTTTTCGAACAAAGAATGGCAAATCAGATGGTTGAGGCCCAGCATGTACCTAGATCACTAGCCTTAACTGGCAAGTTAGGCATGAAAAGGGAAGAGGTCTTCAAGATCCTTGGAGCATTGTTCAAAAGCCGAGTAGACGTCAATCTATGTAGGTGTTCCTTGTTTCGCTTTTGCCTAAAATTTCGAACTAACATTTCGTCTAAGCTTCCAACATGCTGGACGTTCCCAATTTCTTTTGGGAGAGTGAACCGACTCTCCACCCCCTTTATTTCGCCGTTCGAGAATACCTAGAGATCAAACCGCGTATCCAAGTTCTCAACGAGCGATGCAGGGTATTCCTGGATTTGGCAGAAATTCTGTCGGATTCGATAGCTGACAACAAAATGTCTTGTAAGTTGGCGCTACCAGTTCGATTTGTGTTTATACATGCTTTTAGGGGAAGCTATCGCTAACAGCATTATTCCCAGATCTCACCTGGATCATCATCATCCTCATCCTACTTTCCATATTCGTCACCTGCTCTGAAGTTTTCCTTCGTTTTGGAATTCTTCACACGCGTGCGGGAAAAGCTAGAGACTTGCCGACTTGCATCATGCCCAACCATGATGCTCTCCTCTGAGCTTGTCCTCGGGATGGGCGATGCTCATTTTGTCCTCCCTAGGAAGTGGACTCTGTATCAATATGTGGTTTGCATGGTCAGAAAAATTCAGCGTGGCGCTTGGGGGTTGTACATATTTACGCATGCAAATACAAAGTTCGAACGGAGATTCTTGAGCTGTAAATTTCTCTCTTTCATTGTGTACAGCTGATAACGCTTCTGTGTTTTGTGTGGTCAAACATGTAATGAGGTCCTGGCACATTTGACCGGGCACTCAAAGTCTGAAGAATCGACCAATATGAAAGACCAGAAAGGTGGAGAAGATGCTCGGCTCGAACTGATAGCAACGGCTGGACAGTCGAAATAGCAATGTATGATAGGTTAATGATACATCCTGGGATTTATTTGCGGTTTGATACTTAATCGTATTAGGTTCGATTCCTAATGGCGCTGGTACAATGGTGTAGCGGTTTTCTACTTTTCTGGATTCATGCAGTGAGCTTAGGCATCAATTATTAAGCCTTACACTTTCTCTCCAGTGGGATGCTTTTGGGGCAGGGGAACAGCTAAGGTACCTTAGGAAGTACCTTAGCGGAACCAGGTGCGTCTAGGCAAGTGGGGGCAATGAGGGGCGCCACTTTGGTCGTTAGAGGCCGGACCGTTCCAACTAATCGCGGTAACCGACGACCCAAAATTTCCCCGGCTTCCTTGATAAGTTGCTTCACACCTTATTTGCTCCAGCTTTAGATTCGTATCAGTAGACAATACTGTTGCCTGCACCGTTTCCGCGACGTCCCGTCTGTACATTATGCAGCTTTGATCCCATCATCTTAGATACCCAGTCCTGCAATGCCACTTTCCCATCAATGACGCAGGCGCAGTCATTTCAGATCTCCTGCGCTCTCCGTCACGGCGTCAATTATGATCCGTTAACTTGCTTACCCTGGTGTTGAGCCATTCCGCCTTTGTACTTTGGAGTAGTCAATATGGCGCCGAATCCTCTTTCATCCTCAATAGAGCCCGAAAAGGCTCCAATGGAGCTCCCGCAAGCAGTCATTGCTCAAGCAGAAGCTGCTGCAGCCGAAACCCAGAGAGACGACGAAGAACACCGACCACAGCCGGATACAGAGGCTTCGAAAGAAAAAGAAGCCAAATTAAACTCCGCCGCAGCAAATAAGCACATGTGCGTATCCTCAAACTGTACTCTAGAAGCGTGGATCTTGTCCCATTCGCGATCAAGCTAATTGCTGCTCTGAGATCTCAGAGATATTCAAGTTCCTCAAATCACCAGAACCCAGTCCTCTAAGTCTCAAGAAACACCAATCGAGCAGATTCCAACTGTAGCGTATGGCCCACGCCTTGGTCAAGTTGACTTTAGTCAAGATGGGTTCGACACCAGAGCGAAGGTTGCGGGTGCGAAACGATGTAAATTCTATTAAATGTACGGTAAATAGCTGACCTCCAGCAGAGGATGGTCGCCTCAACATCAACATCAACCAGAAAAGTCGAAGACTGTCCGACCTATTGGTACCAGCTTTACGCAGCCAGCTCAATCTGCAGCAAGCCGAACCACTCGCAGAGCCCCCACCTGGTTACATACCACCTGCATTGAGCGGAGTTGCTGGCCAAGTACCACCTCCGCCTTTGAATGTCGTCATTCATGTGGTGGGTTCTCGCGGAGACGTTCAGCCTTTCGTTGCGCTGGGTAAAGTCTTGCGAGAAACATATGGCCATCGCGTACGGCTAGCTACCCATGGGACATTCAGGACTTTTGTTGAAGAGAACGGGCTAGAATTCTTCAGCATTGGTGGAGATCCGGCAGAACTCATGGCCTTTATGGTGAAAAACCCTGGCCTAATGCCGGGAATGGACTCACTTCGTAGTGGCGATGTTGGCAAACGTCGCAAAGGCATGTACGAAATTGTGCAAGGTTGCTGGAGATCATGCATCGAAGTCGGTGATGGCACGGGCATAAAAGCATCAGACGATCATTTAGACAGTCGTTCAAGTCTTGATAGTGGAATCGGCATGGATGTTGACCCCGCAGAGAAGCCTTTCGTGGCGGACGCCATTATTGCAAACCCTCCAAGTTTTGCTCATATCCACTGCGCTGAGAAGCTAGGGATCCCCTTACACTTGATGTTCACGTAAGTGCATTTTTCTATACATTGGTGTGAAGACTCCTGCTAAGACATCGTAGCATGCCTTGGTCTCCAACGCAGTCTTTCCCTCATCCGCTAGCCAACATTCAGTCCTCCAATGCTGACTCGAGTATATCGAATTTTGTCTCGTATGCACTAGTAGAGATGATGACATGGCAAGGGCTTGGGGACATTATCAACAGGTTTCGCGAGAAGAGCTTAAATCTGGAACCAGTGAGCCTGATTTGGGCGCCTGGTATGGCAAGTCGGTTGCGTATACCTTATACATATTGTTGGTGTGTCCACCATGAATATTATTGCTATTCTTAGCATGCCAGACTGACATAACTAAACTTAGGTCTCCCGCGCTGATCCCAAAGCCAAAAGATTGGGGCCCTCACATCTCTATATCTGGTTTCTATTTTCTATCACTAGCTAGCAATTTCACACCTGAACCGGATCTTGACGCATTCCTCAAGGCTGGACCACCACCAGTGTATATCGGCTTTGGCTCCATTGTCGTCGAAGATCCCAATGCCATGACTAAACTCATCTTCGAAGCCGTCAAGAAGACTGGCCAACGAGCGCTTGTTTCGAAAGGTTGGGGTGGATTTGGAGCAGACGAGATGGGAATACCAGAGGGCGTCTTTATGCTTGGCAACGTACCTCATGACTGGTTGTTTCAGCACGTCTCTTGCGTCGTTCATCATGGTGGAGCCGGAACAACAGCAGCTGGGATTTTGGCCGGCAAACCCACTGTGGTAGTTCCATTCTTTGGAGACCAGCCTTTCTGGGGTGCTATGGTTGCTAGAGCTGGAGCTGGGCCTCCGCCAATACCTAATAAGCAACTCACTTCAGATAAATTGGCCGCCGCGATCGAAGAATGCCTCAAACCAACCACTCAACAAAGGGCGCAAGAACTGGGCGCTCGAATTTCTTCAGAGAAGGGCACACATACTGGAGCGCAGAGTTTCCATGATAAGCTAGACATTGATTCAATGCGTTGCTTGGTAGCACCGAGTCGGGTTGCGGTTTGGCGTGTCAAACGCACCAATATACGATTAAGTGCTTTCGCTGCGACAACTCTAGCAAATGAAGGGATCCTTGATTTCAATAATCTCAAACTGTAAGTATCGTGATATGAGTTGTATAACATATGTTAACCATCACCAGATACCGCCCACGAGAATATGATTCTGAGGACGGTCCTTGGGACCCTATTTCAGGCGGTGCTTCTGCACTTCTCGGAACAATCAGCAGCCTCATGATGGGATTTGCTGATTTTCCAGTTGAGATCGTGAGAGCTCTTAGATCCAAACCGTCAGAGAAACCCGCCGAAAATGAAGGTTTGTCCTATCCACTGGTAACCCCCATAGCTGCACTACATGCGCTAATTCTCTCCTTATACAGATGAGAACAGCCTAGCTGAAGGCCAGTCCAGTGCAAGTATGTCAAAGGTATCTGTTGATTCGCATCGAACAGCGCCTACAACTGCTCCAGACCTGGCAAGCCCACTATCGCCTGAAGTTAGTCTTGAAGAAGGAAAATCTACTGCAATTGGGGACCAGCAGGGTTCTAGCCGACCGACCGACCCAAAGCTTAGCCACCAGAATTCGATGAAGAGTGCTATACGTGGAACGCTCTCAAGGTCATCTTCGCGTAATTCAAGTCCAAGTAGAAGATCGAGCCACCATCACAGATCACTTTCTGGCGATCGAGCTAGCCAGATATCTCTCGAAGCGGCATTAGGAGCTGGCAAGAGCGTCAAACAAATCGTTGGCGCGGGCCTGAAGTCGCCCATGGATTTTACTCTTAGTTTAGCACAAGGGTTTCATAATGCACCAAAGCTTTACGGGGATCAGAGTGTTCGCCAAGCAGATAAGGTGACTGGACTCCAGAGTGGCCTCAAAGCTGCAGGCAAGGTATGCTAGCTGCATCGACTTTACGTGATAGCCTTAGTCTAACAGTTATAGGAATTCGGCTTCGGATTCTATGATGGTATCTCTGGCTTAGTCACACAACCTTTGGAAGGTGCCAAGAAGGAAGGTGTTGTTGGCTTGATCAAGGGCTTCGGAAAGGGTATCGGAGGAGTCGTTTTAAAACCAGGTGCTGGTAGGTCTCGTCCAGACGCATTACTTAGGATGAAATTGCTGACTTTGTAGCCATTTGGGGCTTACCCGGTTACACATTCAAAGGTATTTACAAGGAGCTGCAAAAGCATCTTGGATCAAGCGTCCAGAATTATATTGTCGCTGCCCGAACGTCGCAAGGTTACGAAGACTGGCATAATTCTAGCCGAGGGGAGCGTCTAGACGTGGTGAGCCGATGGCAGGCGATCCAGGTCGAAATAGAGAAAGAAAGACAACTGGCACGTCATGGAAGTTTCCACGGACACCATTGTTATCTCAAAGCGACCATTGAGGCTATTGAAGAGAAAAAGAGGCACTCTGCGGAGAGGAAAAAGCTAAAAAAAGGTTTGTCGGTCGATGCGGACCAGAGCCCTAAGGTGATCCCAGCCGATCATCCGTTCGTTGGCCGACCTCGTGAACCAAAAAACGCGGCTTGCAATCCGGACAGTGCGGAGTTCGAGGAAGCAATCAAAACAGCTGTCGCTGCTACATCGCGCGGGAACCCGGAGGAGGACGCGTTGATTGAGAGAGCAATAAGAGCCAGTATTGTCGAACTTCACAATGCCTCGAAAGATGGCGACAGCGCAGACGCCATTCAGAGAGCAATCCAGGCTAGCGTGGCAGAAGCCGCCCAAGTACGGCAAGTCGAGCGTACCAACCCAACTGCTGATGGGTCCGATGAGGCTGGTGATCATGAAGAGCAGCTCAAAGCAGCTTTACTCCTCAGCTTGCAAGACACCTCCAAGTCAGATCACCAAAACGTACTTGCCAATGCCGACTTCGATGACTCGGGCATCGATACCGACGACGATGAGAATATAAAGGCTGCCATTCAGAGATCGAAGACCCTGTCAATTGCTGACCCTCCAGTCGACAGCCCGAAGGACGAGGATTTTCAAAAAGTCATTGAACTTTCCAAGAAGTCTCAGGAGGAGCATGACCATGGCATAAGTAAATCGAAGACTGAAGAGGAGATTGTGCTTGAGTACGTTAAGAAGCAGAGCCTTGCGGAAGAGCAGCATAAAAAAGCTGCAGCAGCAAGGGGGGCTTAAGCTGGTGTAGCTTCTTGTACCGGAGGAAGCGCTTGGTTCGGGGAAAACGATACATCTCCCTTCTCGATTTGATATTTGAGTGCTGACGAACCCACGAGCGTGCAATCCATAAATGGAACGGATTTTGATGTTGGCCTTGAGCGGACAATGTCACTTTGATAATGAATGAAGATCAGTATATACCCATGAAGGACTATAGAAAGATGTCCCAGCCGAATATACGCCTTGATCATAATGTTCTATTACCGTATCTACTATAAACCTAGTACAGCATGAATTATTACGTATATTACTTTAACATCGGCGAATCCAAACCCTGGTTGGGCTTGGGAGCCCTTTTGGCCCCGTGGGCCCCGAGTAGGCCTCGGGGCTAGCCCCAGGCTCAGTGCGCCGCGACTGGTCGGCCCGGAGCATCAATTTGATCAAAGCCATATGGAATAGGTAAGGTAGGTACCTACCTTACCTTATCACTGCTTCCACCTCGCTAACTTCTTCCGTCAGGGTGGCTAATCGGCCGGCCTGGAACCTGGCAATAATGCGAGTTGCAGTGATATCGCAGCAGAATTACTAATCCTCCGTATCATCGCCGATCGATAATTGAGGCTGAGAATCTGCTTATGGAGAGCAGACTTACGTTTGGGTATGTCACATCTCGAACCTCTTGCATGCTAGAACAAGGCTACAAAGGTGACTGAATACTATCGGTGTACAACAGTAGTTTTGTAGGCTGACTTGATGCTACAGGATCTGCTATTGACATTAAACAGTGGATACAACCTTCTCATCTCGAAGCGCCGAATGCTGTAACACATACATTTGTGCTTTATCATCGAGTTGAAAGTCCTCCATATCCTCGTAACGCACTAGAACCGTGGCATTACGATAAGCAATGGCGAAATTATTGCAGCCAGTCGCCGATACCGGTTTAACTATGGTCTATGAACCTGCCATGGCTCCGACGATGGAGTAGGTGCACGAGAGTTACCCTAGCTGAACCCGGCGGCTGATATAAGTAGTATCATCTTCGTTCACGGATTGCAGGGTCACCCTTACAAAACTTGGGCCTCTCGAAAACCTTTTGACCTGAAAAAGATAAATATTCCTGGGCGTTTTAAAAGTGTTTCTGCCAATGTTGAGGCTTCTGGCCCGTCCGAATCAGGCGGAGGATCTGTGTTCTGGCCGAGGGACCTATTACCGAGCGATTGTCCTGAATGCCGTGTCATGACCTGGGGTTACAACTCTCACGTTTCAAGATTCTTTGCCGGATCAGCGAATCAAAATAGCTTTCTAGACCATGCCAAAGATCTGCTCTATGCAATCGACAGAGACCGGGTCCATTCTGTCAGTTCAGGCGTGTCGAGCTCGCATTCGAGCTTCCCAGTACGCTTATAGCTCTGTGCTAATTTTTGGTTATTTTAGCAAGGCCGAGGAATCATCTATGTTACTCACTCTCTAGGTGGTATGTCTAAAGATTGATTCTTTCTCGATTTCTGATCTTTGATATCCCAAATTCCTGTCTTGGTCGCTCATTAGCTGACTGAATATGAAATAGGTATTATCGTTAAGGAGGTTAGTCTCTTATATATCCTTAAATTAATGTTAATTCATCCCGGTTGCAGGTGCTTCGAAGTGCCCAATTAGATGACCGGAGCTCTGTACATGATATATATGCATCGACTCGCGCCGTCTGCTTTTTGGGCACTCCACATCGTGGTAGCCGATTCGCTTCTTACGGTAACAATGTTCGAGGCATCGTAGCCGCCCTTGGATTCGACACCAATGATCGCAACATAAGGACACTCAATTTTGACAGTGTCGAGTCCCAGCTGTGCCGTGAAGAGTTTATGAAGAGTTAGAGGACAGGAGCGTTTGAGGTCCGAACTTTCCAAGAATCTCGGGGTCTTACTGGAGTAAGAGGACTTAGTGGGAAGGTGCGTCAAAATTACGGGTATCAACTGACTTCTCATGACATATCCAATAGGTTGTTTCCGACTTTTCGTCCTCTTTGGAGGATAGTCGTGAGCGCGCTCAGCACATAGATGCCAACCATATGGAAATGTGTCGATTTTCAAACCGCGAGGCAACAGAGTACAAGCAAGTTGCTGGAGAAATCAAAAGTCTTGTGATAGACTACTCTGGTCTTAATAGATCTGTTCTAGTCGAGACGTAAATCTTCGATAATTGATCAATTAATCCAGTCCGTTCGTTAATATGCAGTTCATTTATATATAGACTGAAATAGTGCCTCGACTGCATAAAAATTTCTTACAGAATAAGGGAGTCCATCGCTACTATCTATCAGTATTATTATTATTATTAGTATTACTATTAGTATCGCTATCAGTATCGCTATTAATATCGCTATCAGTATCGCTATTAATATCATTATTATTATTATTATTATTATTTATTATTATTTATTATTATTATTTATTATTATTATTATTTATTATTATTATTATTTATTATTATTAATAAATAATAATAATAATAAATAATAATAATAAATAATAATAAGATAGATAATTATTCTATATATAAATAATCTTATATCTTATCTAATTATATTTACTAAAATTCTAGAATTTATATATAGACTAGTTAATTTATAAATAGACTAGTTTATATATAAAGTCAGTCTATATACTATTTTAACTAGTTAATTGATAGATAGATTAAATTTGTCTATCGACTAGAACAGTTACAGTCTTTTCTATCTCTAGATCCGGTACATCGCGGTTAGAAAGACATTGCTTCTCCTTCCTGGTACGTTATCGCTGCGGAGGTTGAGTACAAGCAGAACCTACGAAGAGTATTTGATGAAGTCCAGGGGCTACTACGGTGTGTCGAGCATAATCTTCCACACCTCGGTAATTGTGTTCTTTAGACTGACTTGGATTACAAGATTTTAATATCTTACTTATTACTCCGAGTATTTTGAACTGCAAAGAAAGCAGGTAATTTTTGGATACTCTGCTGGAAACACATCTCTTACTTTTATTTTATGTTGTCTTGCCAGGACATGAGACGAAAAAAAAATCAATCCAGAATGTCAGCTCACGACTCTATCGAAACAATATCTTAACAAAACACCCGGCCTTAATCAAAGCTGAATTTGTAACGAACCCCGGTACTCCGTCCAGGAAGGAACACATACACACATACATAGCCTGTTCGTGATCACTTATACTCATACAAATCAGCAAAATCGGAGTCGTTGAAGTCATGCACGTCCACTGCGGTACTCCTCTAGAGTGATACACAGGTGTTGCTTCCTCTCAAACCTAATCTCATCCGACTATTATTTGCTGCTCTCACCCGAGCCATATTTAGAGTTACAATGGAGGTGAAACAGCAAGTTAGGTCCAGAGAAAACGCACCTCTTATTAGGCTTCGAATTCATACTGTATATACCATTTTCTCAGCGCTCAGTGGTTTCATGTAAGCCCTCTCACTACTTGAGCCTCGATCTCCCATCGTCCCAGAACCCAGCAATCCAAAGCCATCGTCAGCGATGCTTTCCAATCCACCTGGCATCTCGCGAAGGGGGTTCGGTTCGAGTCTTCCCCTTCCAGAAGAAAGCCACTCGTAAAAAGCAACAGCAAAACTCCGCGCCCTCGGAGAAGCCGGAAGATGCATTCCTTGATACTGAACCTCTTCACCCAAACCTTCCCACACGGCCCCGTACGAGGGTTCGATCAGCAAATTTTCTTCTTCAATCCACGCGCCGCCTTCTCTCGAACGCACAATCGCCATCTTTCCGCTTGGCCTCAAGGTGCTGGCAGTTTTTGAAACCGTCCGGCCCTCTGAAATGCAATCGTAAGCGTAGTCGACCCCTGTTCCCGCATGTGTGAGCCCGCGAACCTTGGTAGGCCAGTCCACGTCATGATAGTCCACCAACCCGTCATAGCCATAGGGTTCGGTTTGAAGCATCCGGAAATGCTTTTCACTTACTGCGCCGAGCAAAGTGATGCTCATACCGCTCGATTCTGCAGATCGCCGAACGAGTTGAGCTGCGTACAGGCCAACGGAGGTTGAAGCTCCGTAGATGAAGAATGACATGGTACGATTACGTGGCGGCTCATGTATACAATGCTTTTCCTCTGGCTCAGTAGCAGCAGCGGCAGCAGCCCTCGCTGGCCCTTCCATAGGCCAGTGAAAAGGAGCTTCCAGACCCATTCGGAAAAACAAGGCTTGCGCGGCGGTCAGTCCACACAGACTTACGGCCGCTGCCTCCTGAAGCCGCATCTCCTCTCCAACTTGCCAGACCAAGTCCCATGGACATACCAGAAACTCGGCGAAGGCACCAGGCCGTTCGTTCACGCTGCATGCGCCTTGGAGAAATCCTGCAACTCGGTCTCCGCGCTTCAATCCGCTCGGGACCTCATCTCCCAGGGCGTCGACCACGCCTGCGAAGTCGCTGCCTATGGTGCGTCCTGTCGGAGCGAGAGGGTTGAACACGTAAAGAGAGTCGATAGGGTTGAGCGCTACGGCAGCCACTCGGATGAGGAGCTCGTGAGCTGATGGACTTGGGAAAGGAACGCTTTTGACATTGGCGGATCGTTGTTCAGCGTCGAGGACAAGTGCCTTCATGGTCGATGGTCACGAAAATATATACTACGAGACTTACATCTGATAATATAAAGAGACTGATAGAGTAGTTCTCTCTATCGATAATAGACTATTGATATAGTATATATAATCATCTAGACTCGCCGGATTATATAAGCGTAAGACGATGATAAGTAGACTTAATAGAGATAAAATTAAGATATTAAAGTATTTTATTTTATTTTATTTAATTATTAATAATTATATAATAAAATAATTAAATATATTTATAATTTTATATTAAAAGAATTTATTAAATTTAAAATTTAAAAAATAAATTATATTTTATATATTAATATTTAATTAAAATATTTTATTATATTATTT
>NAPT01000605.1:0-18257 GCA_002927785.1 Cladonia uncialis
ACTGCGTGGCCGGCCGGGATCACTACAGGGGCTACGTGGAACAGAGATCTCATGTATAAAAGAGGGAGGGGAAGGATTAAGGTTGATGTTACGGTGGGGGTGCAGAGGGGGTCGTGAGGTGGAGGAGTAGGTGTAGCCGCGGTTACTGGGCGTTTTTCGGGCTGGGTGATTGGGTGCTCGGTTCTTGGAGTGCGGGTGGATTCTTGCGATTGGTGTTGGGTTTGCTTGATGGAAATTGTATGGAGATACTTAATTGTGATCGCTACCCTGCGTACGAGAAATGGTATAGAAGCTGAAAACTTCGTAAGGCCAATGACAGCAAAGTGTGTATGGTGCCATCGATACGGAACGAAGGAAACCAAAACGCCTGTACTCCTTCCCCCGTACCTGCATAAAGGATTATACACCTGACCCTCTTCAATCGCGAAGGCGTACTCACCCGTTGTTTCGATTGGATTATGGACATACCATCAACGATTGCGATATCCGCTGCGAGCGTCTCTTCCCTTCCAGTAGGATCGAAGACGTTGTTTCTTAGCTTCCTCGATCACCTCGACAACACCAGAACTGTTATGCCATCGGGCCTTGTCGAGCACCGTCCTACCAACGTTATCGCTGACATCCATGTCAATTCCAGCTAGGATGAGTTTTCTAGCAATAATTTCTCCGTGATCCATACTGAGTACTGCCCAATGGAGAGCCGTACCACCATCTTTATCAAGCTCATTAACCCGAGCACCTGCTGCTAGCAGCACGTCAATATACTCCCCACATGATAACCATGCGGCGTAATGTAACGGAGTGCGCGATAAAAGATCCTTAGCATTCACATTAGCCTTGTATCTTAGTAATTGCCTGACTAATTCGATCTCGTATTGGTTGTCGTTTGGAAGACTGGAAAGTACCGCAATGTGTAGAACGGTCTCGCCGCTGTCATTTTCTGCGTCCACATCTGCGCCTCTCTCTAGCAATTCATGCAGAATTTGTGTAAATTGGCTTGCTTTCTTAGAATAACACGTACGCACAGCCAAATGCAAGGCCGTCTCGCCATGAATTCTCGTCTCCAAATTAACACCTTTACGAATGAGTTCGAGCGCTCTGGCGATCTTATCCTCTTCCGGATCACCCTCTTGTATACGAAGATCTCGAAGGGTAGTGACTAATTTCATCTTTTCTGGGACTTGCTCTTCAGATTTTGGAAGGCGTCTCAAGGTAACGGTTCCGGTTTCGATATCGATCTTTATATTTACGCGTTCACCATCGTCATTTGAGATGCTGTATGACGTGGGCATCACAGGTGATGCGGTCGGCGTCTTTATCGTGACACCTTCATCCGAGCCGCGTGAGACATCTTTTGGCCTGCGATACCCAGCTTTGCGAGGCTTCATAGTCTCTGTTCCCGGATCTACAAAATAATCAGATATTCCATATGTGGACGGCGAAACCAGCACGTTCGACGTGGTTTTTCTGCGGTCAGCATTGTCGCCGCTGAGGTGGATCCGGCCATTCTGTTCACTGGGCCCCGAGTACTGCGATACCAACTGGTTAACGGGGGGTTCTGTTCCATCTACTGGTTTTGGGCCCGTCTTTTCCACGCTTGAGATAGATGTCGGCATGTCTATCTGCTCATCTGGGCGATTGCGTTTGTCCTGGCTTTCGTTAGGTCCCTCGGGGTGGGCAACAGAGCTTGCATTCCCTATAGCGTCTTCTGCTACTGCAAATGAAGCTTCACTGGATGCCTCAAGCCATGGATGTTTAAGGGCTTTCTGAGCTGTCCAACGGGTAGACGGGTCGACTCTCAGGAGGCATTCCAAGAGATTGATGCCCTGTTCGTGGACTCTGTCTTTCAGTGGCTGAGTTTCAAAAGGCAAGCTCTTAGCATGGGAATTCTTGTATGGGAGACTGTGAGCCAGGACGTTGTAGATAACGCAGCCCAGCGACCACATATCTACGGCATTGGTGTATTGGAATGTTTCCTCATAATCATCTGGGGTCGTCTCGGGAGCCGAGAAAGCACGCGTGCCCACCTCAGTTCGAAGAGCCGTCGACTGACTCAATACGCGCTTAGATATACCGAAGTCACCTAATTTCACCCAGTATCTAGGAGACGTCTGGACTACGAATATGTTCTACTATTGTAAGCGTACTTGTTAAATACTGAGGTATGGAAGTCGTGGAGAAACGAATACTCTAAGAATGGAGTGCACACCTGTGGCTTCAAATCTCGATGTGTAAATCCTTGAGAATGAATCATTACCAGAGCTTGGAGAAGGTCCTCTGCTATATCTTTTGCATCTTGCTCCGATGTTTTAGCTTCTGATATGAAGATAGAGAGATCTCCCATCTCAAAGTACTCCATGGCCAGATTGACCAAATGCCCGCTTTCCCACCAGCCAAGAAATTGGACAACGACTTCTTCCTGTCGAAACTAAAAATTTTGAGATCTAGATTAGCCTTCAATAAAACTTGCAGAGTATACGATTTCAGTATATCAGGCCTTCTTGTTCTGCACGATTGCTTCGAGAGACAAGTGTGTGCAATCCTAGATTTGTACAGTTGAAAAGCTCACCTGAGCTTTGTTGAATCGTGCTAATGCTTCTATTTCTCTTTCATAATCGATGCCCCAAGACTTCATTTGATGCTTGCGCAGGATCTTAACAGCTCGCTGCTCATTCGAGTCACTCTGCTTTTGTTGCCATACCTCGCCAAAAGATCCGTAGCCGATCGGCCTGACATTATCCCACCTTTCTTCCAGTCTTATCTTTCGAAGTCCACGAGCACGATCGGATCTATATGAGTAGTGTATCACAGAGTCGCCGATCTGATGCGCATCCAGCTTGTAGTGATCAAGTAGGTCAGACCTAGGGGCCATTTTTCGACAAGCTCAACAGACCAATCACACAAATCAAGGGCCGGAAGAAGCATTAACTGAGGCAGTATGGACGTTGAGACACACTCGTGAGCCACAATTAAATAGTTGAGTGTAGGATCTCATACAGTAGCCTGACCGTGGAAGCAGGCTAGTGTGCCGGATGCTTTGCGATATCTAACAACACATGAAAGAGTGAGGATGGTGATAGAGACCATGTACCATATCGGCGATAAAATATGTACTTCCGCGTATAAACTGTTCGAAAGAGCGGATATTTAGTGGAATGGAGTGACAGTTAGGCCGCTGAATTACGCTAGCCTTTTTGGGCCGATTCTTGGCATCATCTCATGCTGAGGCATGCAGCTTCAGCATATTATCTACGAGAAGTGTTGTTTAATGGCGGACCCTCCATCTCTTCCTACCTCCATCTCGTCCCTCCTTCTACCTCTAGCCTCGCAAAACCCTTCTCGCACGCTATCCTCACTCAAACGCTCTACACTTTCTACAAGCAACAGGCTGAATTCGATCGTCCACGACTCAGGCTTTGTCCAGAACGTCGCCACTAGCCATGGTTTGCCTCTTATCGCGAATGAACGCTGCGGTAGCTGGTATATTCCTCCGGAGAAGAAGGCAAGAAGTGCGTATTTCAAGAGTACGGACGGGCATTGGGGGCAGTGGGGCTTCAGCACCAGGCGCTTGAACCTACATCTGCTAGAGATTATTGGAAGATGTAGTGGGTGGGTAAGAACCTGAATTTTAGCTACTCGGGAAAATGGCGAGATCGCTGGCTGATCGCTATTCCGGTCTACAGGTGCATCATCGTTGACTCCACAAGACGCGGCAAACGAATGCCCGATGCGTTGAGCAAGACAATACCCATATGGTGTGCCGTGCTCAACAGACTGCTGTTTGAAGATGACGGGGATATGCAGAATCTGCAGACGCCGGAGTGGGCTGTTGGGGCGTCTGAGCACGCTCAGATCGAGGCACGTCTCGATGATTTTGTTCAAGGTGCTAAAGTAAGTGCGAACTGGTCCACTTTGTAGTTTTCAATTGACACTGAAGGCTAGTGCCTCAAACTTGATCTTGGCCACCTGCAATCTATGCTCAAGAAGCCCCTGCGCCCATTATGGGTCACTCCAGAATTTTCTTTGGCCCCCCAGCGCGATATCACTACCGCTTATAACAGTGTAATATGCTGCACAGCTTCACGACGTGTGATTGGCGCCGAAGCTTCGGAGAACGGTTATATACAAGGAGCTGGAGACGACAACGAAGGCTGGTCAAATGGCCTGACCCCGGTAGTCTTCTGGAAGCATAAGGACCAGCTGTTAAGCACAATTGAAGAGGATATGCCGGCTTTAATACAGCGCTTGATAAGAAGCCGCCCCGATTCAGGAGATAGTGATGCTGTGAGACTAGGGTCGACCAGTCTATACATAGGTACTGTCATGAACGCCTCAACCCCAGAGCTCTATGATGGCATCATTACTTGTAGCAATGTCTCGCCTTCAAAGCCCGGCCCGAAGCCAGAGGACGCAGAGAAGAACGGTACGAAGATACTGCATTTCATCTGCAGCGATGGCAAATTGGGCAGTCGAGCCCTTCGTTCTCATCTACCTCTGCTTCTGCCGTTCGTCAGATCCCTCTCTATCGGCGACAAGCCACGAAAGATCTTGTTGGCCTGCTCGACAGGGAAAGACTTGTCGGTTGGTGTGGCCCTGGTCGTGCTCTGTCTATTCTTCGATGATGATTGTATGTTGACCCTGTACACCTCAGGTTACCCTTCAGCCATTTCAGCTGACTGCCTTCTTCCTTCACTGACCCAAGCTTGGGCAGACAATTTCAGAGTCGAGACCTCGAAAGCCATCGACAAGTCCATCATACGTCGCCGTCTCACATACATTACGATGGCAAAGCCTGATGCTAATCCCTCGCGGTCTACCCTACAAAGCGTGAACGCATTTCTGATGCCTCGAGAGACTTGAGAACGATATCATATAAGAAATTGATACACTCCACCGAATATAAAGGCAGTGCGCTAATTAGGCTATGATAACTTTTGCAGAGGATACTCCGAGCCGGGAGTTAGGACCAGAGGCTACGGATTAAAGCCCTGTACCAGGTTATGTCTTCCAACATCTGAGTCTAGAAGCTTTTTAAGCTTCGACGTACAGACTTCAAACAGTACCTCGGAAGGCTAGCTTCTAGAGGCCAGGAATCTGACCCAAACGAACCTGACAAGCTCTCCGTGCATAATCATACGGTGCAATCTGATTTACGCTGCCGAGGCACAACTACCGGTCAATAGCTGCAGCATTCTCTTCTGCTTGCTACCACCTGCGACACTCAAACTTGACTCTAGCTCATTCACAGAGCGCGTCAGACACCCTGTGTTCCAATGCTGACCGCGTAGTGGCTTCGGGAATCCGTCTATTGGTATACCACAATATCGAATTAATATACTCATCTAGCATCTTGCTTTACCGCATCGGCATCACTAGTCTTAAATGACGCGTAGTTCCTCTTCCTCCTTCTTCCAATCGTTCTCACCACTTCCTCCTCGCTCCACATCATCGCCAAATGCCTTCCCTTCGATCGTGACGCTCTCACCCACGTCGCCGTCGTAAACTTCATCCGGCAGAATGGCTCGCGGGATCATGGTTTCGGTTGGCGTGAATATCGTCGAGAGCACGACGTAGATCAAAGAAGTGATGGTGAAACCGAGGATCCATGCAAAGGTGTATGGACGGATCCCAACGCCAGGGTTAATGGCTGGATTGATGCTGTTGATGAAGCCTGGAAGATTGGGCGCCACACCAACGACAAAAGCTGTGATGGCACGCCAATTGATGCCATAGGTGTAGCGATAGATACTATATTGGTTGTCAACGCAGGCTCAGCAACACAATACCGGCTGGATTTCACTTACCCTTCAGGATGATACAACGCCACGACATCATATTTCATCCCATGAATCCACCAGAAGTCCCACACGAGTATAGCAGCAATAGGGCCCAGGAAGACGCTATAAGCCGACATGAAATTCAAAAATCCACTTGCGGTTGCCAAGATCCTCCAAGGTACCATGATCCAAGCGACAAGAGCACAAAGCAGCTGGCCGCGACGTATGTTGATGTATGAAGGGAAAAGGGCTGCAAGATCATTCGCAGCGGACAGACTATTAGCGGAGATGTTGACGCCTAAAGCTGCAAGGGAGAATGCAAACGCTGCGAAGAATTTGCAAGATCGATTCGGCCAGTTGGCTATTAGATTCGCTGGGTTCCAGTCTAGCTGGCCGTAATGCTCTTGGCCGGCAGACGTGGCCGCGATGCCGATGAATGAGATGAAAGTAAATACCACTGGCAGCATTGGCACGTAAAGCCACTGCCACTTAACACTTGCCTTGCTGTAGCGCGAGAAGTCGGGCATGTTTACTGAAAGCGTGGCGTAGTTCCCGATGACAGAAGTGAGAGACGAGAGCCACGCATAGGAGTATGCGGAGCCCCCAATCGTGGCTCTTGCGGACGACGATAGCAGTGGGCCGCCGGTGCCACCTGTGGAGCGGAATGACCATATGAGTATCGCTAGGAAGCATATTGGTACCAGGATAGACTTGGTAATGAAGAGGTAACGGAGGCTGTTAGGGTGCATGTAAAGGAAAGGTATTTGGGCGAGCCAGACTACACTTTGCGGTCAGCTCACGGCAACACGACGGGGAGAAGACGAGGACTGACACAAGAGGAACGACACCATCTGCGCAGTGGTGATGCCCTCACTCGCAGGTATGTCATTGTGGAGGTCCGCGAAGCTAGGCCAGATCGCTGTGATCATCACGTATACCACGTCCCCGCCGTTAAGGGTCTGGATAGCGAACCAAAACATCGCCAGTATCACTCTAGAGATGATTGCAACTGTCGGAGCCTTCGATCAGCTACTGGGCGTCACAGATGTCACCCTACTGGAGCACGCGACATACCATAGCTCCCCCAAAATCCCCAACCAGCTCTGGCCAGCACAGGAAACGGCGCATGATACAGCACGCCCGTAGCACCGTTCAAACTAATCACCCCTGACACAATCAAGAAAGCCGTCGCAACGATCCCAATTGCGTCCTTATAGCTCAGTCCAATCGCCAGAATGGATGCAGCGAACTCCCAAGTTGCAGCATTGAAGGCGTCGCTGAACCAATAGGCTATCAGCGCCCAGACGGACCATTTACGGTCTTCGCGGCGGATAGGATCAAGATCTGTCAGATGTCTTCATTAGCAGGCCAGCATATGACATGGAAAAGATTGGGGGGTAAGATACCTATATTACTCCACCTCGAAACCCCCAACGCGCTAGAGAAGGCAGAAGGCACCTGCTTAACGCGCAGTGCAGGCCATTGAAATCGCCCTTTCAATCGACTCGCCATAGTCCTTTCTGTATGTATGAACCGAGTTTCAGGCGGAAGTGGTGGTTGGGGTGGGTATGCATGGCGACGTACATGGGTTCTTGTAGCATCGTTTCTTCGTAGTGGGGCTTATCTTGCATATGCCGATCACCAATTTCCAATCAACGCGCTCGCGCCGGGGAGATATCTCGACCTCTGGGGTGCTGCGTTTCGTATTGCCTTGTTTTGGTTAGGGGGCGTTCTTATCGCAGATAGGGTAATGGTGCCGGGAGATCTCAGCCTTATCTCTTGGACTAGGGATGTCCCTCGGGGATGGGCAAGCTGCCTTCGTCGTATACTGACTTTGCTTGATGCGAAGACGATTTGAGTGAAAAGTACCTAGCTGGAAGTATGATACAGAAAGTAAATCCAGATCCTGCTGCGCCGAGGTCTGAGGTCTTAGGAGGATGGAGGAGTCAGCACCCCCAGGAACGTTCCAGCCATACGACTGACTTAGTCGAAGCGTATTCGACGGCCGTAATCATATACGCCAGCCTCATATCCGATGATCCTTCTATCCCTTACACCTCTGGCCATCCGTAGAGCTCATCACTGTCTTCTTAGCGGGCCTCGAGAAGTCCTTGAACGCGGCAAGAATGTGCTAGCACCATGCCATCTTATGGTGCTGCTCCTTCTGTTCCTCCTATCCTCCCAACCTCACGGTCACAGTTCGCCAGTACTTTAGACCACGAAGGTACCTCGCTGAAACGGGTACTGCTCAGCTGCGTCAGAACCGTCACAGGGGTTTCGAGGCGAGCTGTAGATACTGAGGTTGTAGCTGTTTCCTTGATGAGTATTACAGCTTCTGCTGAGAATGTAGAGGTTTGTGCCATCGATGGTGCCTCTGCTATTGAGAAGCAGGCACTGGGCGTAGAGAAGGGGGGGGAGTTGTACATCATGGGTAACCCCAAATTTGGCCTGGTAGCGTGCGGAGGCGGTGTTGCTTGAGAGTCTGCGACAGATATCAGTAGACTCATCGCTAACAGGGCTAACCTGTATATCATCGTGGGCTACTCAGCAATGGTAATAAGAGCCTAAGGGTAAGCAGCTAGCGGTGGTGGTGATAAATAGTGGCATACATCATCGACAACGAGAGATGAGCTAGACTAGGCAACGCGGTCTTACAGAGGATGAGTAGGTCTTTCAATTGTCCGATGTCAATACGCACTAGTCTGCAATTGACGGAAACACAACGACGGTCTCGGAGTAGGGTCTTCGCGCTCTGTGGTTCATGATCCTTGGTGAGCTTGGTGAGGTTCCAACTACAATCAGAAACATGAGTAACGAGACTCGCCGGCTCAGGAAAATCACTCTACTTTATACAATGATTTTGGAGGCGAGTCTCAAAATGGTATAATACGAGATGATATTCTATATACAGAGTCTCGGCAGGATTCTTAGGGAACCTGCTTGCGGCCTAGCATGACAGACAATTCACGCACGCCACGGCGGACACATGGCCCATTTCTCCCATTCAGCGCTCGATGGGCAGAGTTGCACCTTGTCAAGTAAGCGTGGACTCTGTCCGCTGGAAGCTCTCCTTCTTAGACAGTCACTGAGAAGCATCAAGCCGCCAGCGGAACCGAGACGGTCACCCTGGGATCAGGCTCCTTCCCTCACAGACGCTACCCCGCTTGGTCAAAAGGTTCTTAGCCTTTTTCCTGGCTTTTTCCTCTTCGAGCTTTGCTCTCAGTCTCTCAGCTTGCTTTCTTGAGAGGCGTTTTCCACGCTCTAGGCCAACGCGCCCTTGACCGGTATCGATATGTCTATGAGACTCTCTAAGCTCTTTTCCAATAACCAGTAGCTTTCTGATGAGGGGCAGCGCTGCAATCTTCATTCTCGGTACGTGTGCAACATTGCTTCTGTGTTCCTGCCCATAGATCTCGTGGAATTCATCATTCGACTGGGCTCCAATGTAGAGCATGGATGTTCTAGGTGATGGAACTGACCTCGTGCCCGACAATGGAAGGCATTCGTAAGGATGGCCTGGAGCCCTGAGGAGACGTATCGAATTGATACTAGGGTGCGCTTCGATGCTTTGTCTGAACCGTATTACCACGCCTTGGACGCTTCAGAGGAGTTGCCAACCTGACCGGATCCAGAACTCCACTTTAATACTGCGTAAGAGAGAAAACAAGGAGCTCGTTCTAGAGAAGGCCCTTGCCAGTACTTCCAGCTTGGACTTAGGCCAGTCCCGTGCAAAATGACCAGGGGAAACGCAGTGATGTTCCAAACTGGACGGTGTGATTCGGCTGCAAAGGCATTCCTGACAGGTCTTTTGTCCACTGTGATGGGCTCGTACTTCCATGGCACATCTTCAAACCATTATCAGTATTCGTTGCTGCTTGTCCAGGAGAATGAAAGTACAAATCCTGACAAAACTCCTCGCCTCCTTCCTTAGATCCAGCTGACTTCAAGGTCCATCTAGAATGAGCCTGTGGAGGGTAGGTCGGCTAAATATGGTGGTTGTTGCCGTGCCATTCATCAGTGTCAAACGTGAAGGTACTGCCAGGGAGATGCAATGGGGCTATAGTAGAGTGATGCAGGTAAGAAAGAATAGTAGCTAGGAGGGCTATGGAAGGTGGGCAGCTGCAAGGTAAGCTACTAGGTATGCAGCTGCGGCGCTAGCCGCGATCGGGCGGTCTGGAGGCGGTGGCAAGGTGACTACCAGGCTGACTCTATCACAGGTAGGTAAATAAATGAAGCTACATGTTTCTATAATGTCTGCATACCGTTGAGGTGCGTATGCATTTCCTTTCAAGATGTGAGCAAGGCTAGCGAGGTTGGTGGAGTTGCAAATGTCCTGTGCGGTGGTCCATGGCTAGAGGGGTTCTCGACAGTGATCTTAGAGTAAGATCTTGCACGTCTCGTGGCACAGATGCAGCTTGGAACTCAGAAAGATAAATAAAGGAAATTGCTAGGCTAGTAATATGGTGGTACAATGTGATGGAATATTATCTATGGAGACTATTTTGGCGGCACGGCCGGACGGTGGGATACTGAGTCCAGTTGAAATCCTCTGCCCATCGCCGCGTCTAAGGGGTGGTGGAACACTAAGTCCTTGCTGTACCATGCCTGTGACTTATTAGCAACCAGTCACCAAGTTGTTTCTTCGCAGGTGGACACGGTGAAGAGTGTTGGAGAACGTACAAATACGTAATTTTGCAAGATGTTGGATTACAGCGCTACCAGTAATGGTAGGCCCCACAACAGCCGCAATGTTATTCCACGGAATGTTCACGCCTGGGGCGTTACGCTTGGCTCAGTATCTGGGGAGCAGCGCTCAGGGGGTTCAGCACGACTACTTGGATTAGAATACGTGTCTAGCTCGGCCATTTGAGGCCGGATGCCGGGAGAGCAAATACGCACAAGATGCTGGATTACAGCGCTACCAGTAATGGTAGGCCCCACAATAGTCGCAATATTATTCCACGGGATGTTCACGCCTTGGGCGTTACATTCTGATTGGATAGATAATAGCAACTTCTTGTCCATATCGTCTGATGAATCATCAGTCAAGAGGATAGTGACAAAGTCGTGTGTAAAACTTACCAGTCCAGCGAACAAGGGTTTCCTCCTCACAGCCTCGGAAATTATTGTCTGTGGCGAGCTTTCGCTCGTAGGAGGCTATTTTCTGGGTGCAGGGCTGCCTATGACCAGGCTTCATCGATGTGGCATTTGTACTCGAAGCGAATAGGGTCCAATGCTTCGAGGCTGTCTCCGTGGAGTTCTTCAGGCCTGCCAAGGAGGCCCCTTTACGAGGGGTGGTTGGACAAGTTCTGGGCCTGGTGCTGGTGCTGGATGGTATATCTCATCCGGAGGAGGCTTAGAGCCTCCTCCACAGTCTTGACCGATGATGAGGGGTCATCTGTCGCTTCTAACAGGCGTGATGGTGGATCCGGCGGTGTTATATAAGTCACATCCCGTAGCGCAATTGCACTTGACCGATGATGAGGGGGCCAGGAACGTTCCTCGTTGTACTCTTCACATCGGGCTCGTAAGATGATATGATCAAGGTGCGATGTTCCGGTGAAGTATAGATCTTGAATTTCGATAAGCACGGCGAGCGATCCCTGCTGATCCCATCAACGACATGGCTATCGTTTTTCCTCCTCAGTTGCGTTGCTAAAGAAGAGCTGAAGAGTGTTGTGGACAAGATCACTTTCATCGATGTGGGACAATTTATAATATTGTGGGACGCTAAGACCAGCTAGTGGCTTCGCTTCACTGGGTTTCAAAGCAACAATATTACGCAATAAGACCCTGAAATTAGAGGGGCTTAGGTTCTTTGCTCTTCTTCGCTTTTCTATGGATTTCCCGAATTTTCTAAGCTGTTTCCGTGGCGTATCAGGGATTATGTGTTTCAGGGCGTCCTTCTGGGCCACCCATATCGAGAAAGATCCTTTAAAGTGCAGCCAATCCGATTATGCTATGTTGGGACAGTGACTACTTGAATTAAGTACTTTCTACGACTCCTATCAAAACTACAGCACAGCCCTAGCGAACGGCGATCCGTAGGGACTCTACTGAAAAAGCTTGGGTTGTCTGAAAGCTCTCTACTTAAAACGTTAATGGCGAGGACGAGGATTGGGCTTGCGGATCGTACTCAAGGATGAGCCGGTCGATAGGTCATGATGGGTTCGATTCATTAGGCCGTGACCAATGTTAGTTGTATGGGACACCTGGAGAATCCGTACTGCAGTCCAAAGCCGCTGCTGTACATGTAAGGTCAGTCCCAGCATCGCAAGGCTATCCCATTCCGAAGAAGTCGCGTCTAGAAGGAGCTGGCTACTCACCGAATGAGATACGCGCAGCGCACTGGGCTTTGTTTAAATTGCTGTATGTCAGCTACCGTTATAACTCCTCCTCTTCGACGGGATCATCGCCAGTGTGGGCTGCGTGGGCAGAGGAGATTGGCCTTCTTCAGCGTATGAAGCGATTTCTCGGAGACCTGTTACAAGTTCGAAGCTTGCATATCCGAAACGGGAGTGGCTATTTTCGGTTGTCGAGGCTCCTCCCTATCTTGAGACCGGTGGTGCAATCCCAACTGGGAGTTTTCGGGAGAGAGGAGGGGAGAGGTTTCAATAGAGGTTTGTCATAGCGTTGAGATGTCGAGTTTTCACTGGAGGAAACGCGGATGTGGGATCATAGATGGATGTGGTAACTGAATTCTGTGCGGCCCATTTCTACGTTCCTGATTGGGCTTAAGGAGGTGCCGAAGGTTTTTCTTGAGTTGTAGATTGATTTGACAAGAGAGGAATGAGCCGGCTTCAAGAGGGCTGACGGGAGATATAGTCCTCGCTTTTGTAGTCAACCTAGATTATGTATTGCTCACTCCGTGGACATCACTCCGGCGGCCTAACCTCTCAACTCGGTTTTCGATATAATCTGTGATGTGTCAGCATGCTGAGAAGACTTAATTGCACACCTCTGCAAAATGTCCGAAGCGAACTGTAATCAGTATCAACCCTTCTTGGATCGGGAAAGTCTGCTGATCGGGGATCAAGACGAGAATCTTAGGGAGAGTGTCAGGTTCGGAGGTGGTCAGATAGCGCTCAACCAGGGCAGTCATGTTCTTCTTGGGACGTACACGCATCTTGGGTCTGAGTGGACCCGGGACACACTATGCCAATGCGGACGCTGGCTGTCTGGGCGACATTGGAAAAATTAATGAGATAACATGTGCGAGAATAACATCTAGGGTATTGACTCGTAGACGATTTCGAATAGGAGTATTACCTATTACCGCATGTTGGCATGTCCAATGCCTCACGAGGTAGACTGCAGCCACAATACAACCGATCTTGACTCGTAGGGCCTGCATTCGACGTAGCACTCAGATCATTCCAAGCGCCTCGGCCACCCCCAGCTCCACTTTCTTTGCGTACCGAAGAAGAAGGCGATGGTTTTGGTGGTACCGGGTGACATTTTGCAGCTGTACATTCGGGCTGCAGTAGGTTTCGAATGCGTACAACTCTTCCTAACCTAGCAGACTTGAGCCACTTTCTTTCTGTTCAAATCCAGTCCATCAGCTTTTACAAGCTCCGCCAAGTGCCATCGCCGGGTGGGGAGAGAGATAGAAACATTGGCCGCGACGTGGATGTTGGAAAGGTGATAAGAGAACGATCAGCAACAGAAGGGCCATAAAATTGATCGCCACCTTATCCAAATCACTCCCAGGTTGTGCTCTTTGGATACTCGACATTTTGAACCATCCACCGTGGCTGTCCCTCCTCAGTCGTTGTCCTGTAAAGCGCAATACCCAAGTTTGTCGAGTAGACGAGAGGCTTCGATGGGCCTGCGAGGAAGGCCCCTTTTCAGGAAAGTCAGATACTGGACATCGTCATCTGCATCGCGTGAAACCAGCATTTTCTAGAGCTTTTCTACTGCCACGAGACCGTCCACACTCTCTTAGGTTCCGCCATGGTGCTAACTCTCGGTTTCCACTAAAGAATCGGCTGATTGTTCGTGTAAGGGTTGATATATCTAGTCACGTCCTGCTAGCCCCTATAATGGCTGTGTGCTAGCTGTTCTGCGGTCTCTTCTTGTTATGTTGGAAGATGTTATTTAGAACAATGGTAACTGAGCCCAGCTGTGCTCTCTCTTGCGTCGGCCTTCCATGTCCAAGTCCTGCTCTGCAATAACTTGATCCACTCTTTTTAATAGCCGAGTGTAGCGGTCAAAAATGACGAACGGGACAGAATCGATTTAGTATCGAATCCTCCTCCTTATTCTCATCTTCCACCTATACCCTCTCATTATTCCCCCTCTTGTGTCTTGAAACGTTGGGCTGAACCTCTCAGGATAGCTAGAAGTAGATCTTGACCGTGCTGTGTCTGTAGAGGGGCCGACGATTTTCGGGGCGTAGGGAGGCTGGGCAGGAGCTGAAAACAGGGTCATGCCGACCGACGTGATTTCCTTGGGATTTCGTGCACAAAGCGAAGATTTTCAGGTTTTGCGGGTGGGGCACACAGGTCTATAGATGGCTCCTCGTGTCGGTTCGATGGATCCAGGTCCATTTATCTTTTGTCATGAGGCATCTGAGAAGCAAATGGTGTGCAGGGAATGTCTTCTGATAGCAAGGGCGACTTTTAAACTAGGCTCTGGTGATATCATTAGGTTTCGGGTCCTGGGGGCAAGTTGGGGTGGAAGACTATCATCTCCTGCCAGCCTCAGGGGAGATCTCTAGCCTAAGGGAGTAATGACGTACCGATCACTAGTATAGTGATTACCAAGGGCGACTTGCACTTGTGGGTCTGATAAATTCGAGGTGGACTCGGCCTATCAAGCAAGGAAATGCAACCGCCAGGGTGATATTGAGCAAGAGTGAGCTGCATATGGCTGACAACAATATGCAACCGCCAGCAACACGTAGACCGATCATAAGCTGCAAAGGCCGCATCGGTTGCTCATCAATGCTCGGTTGACGGTTGCGAGTACACCAGCCTTGTGTTCCCTTTTGCAGCCTCAATTTGCGTTTGCTCTTTCGAAGTGCAAAGAAGACTTTGAGGCGTACAGAGACCGCGGCGACTGTCGGTCGTAGTTCTCCACCGTAACTACAAAGGGTGCTCACGGGCGCCACCACTGTCTATGCGGTCATTGATCGTCATGGCGGCTAGTAGGAGCGTATGCCACGGGTTACTGGAGCTAAATTCGGCACCTGCGACTCGTTCGGCGGTATCGGTGAAGCTGGAGATACCAGAGATAAACATCTTCATCTGCCACATGAAGATCTGATGGTGTTACTAGTCATCTCAGTTCCAATAGATTGCGTCGTTCATTTTTTCCATGCATGGCCTAGACGGACATCTCTTTTGAGAAGGAGGAATAGAACGATTTCACCCAAGATCCGCAGAAATACAATTGTAGTAGACTTTCGGTGAGGCTTTTGTCTGTGGTCATGATTGTCCAGTCCTCTAAGGCATTCCGTCTCCAATTAGTGACAATGAATCGTCGGTACTAGATCTCTTTCGCCTTATCGCTATTGGGTCGTCGTTGTCTCCTATCTTCGTCTGGTGGTATAGACTCCTGAGTATCCCTTCCGTTTCGGTTTCCATGTTCAATACCATGTAGCGTATCAGGATGTCGAAGTTTCGTTCATATCCCCTTCATTCTTGGAACCGAGGAACCTATTGCCGTGACTTTGTTCGCACATACAAGAGCCGATCATGCCTAAGTGGGTGGTGGTGACAGACGCAAGATTGTGGCAGCAGAAGCCTACCATGGGCACGAATTTTCTCGTTATTCCATATTCATGGTCCTCCGAGCGTCCAAAACTTGGCAGCTATCACAAGCTCAACATTTCAGTCTGGCCACGTGGATATGAACGGAAAGTCCCGCAGGCGTTGGAGCTTGAGTATTGTCTGCTGTCATTCAGCCATCAAGCGGAACTCCTAGGTCTGATCTTATCTGCCCATGATGTTGTTCACGATGGTGATCAAATCGTTTCTCGACCCCAGAATATGGCTTTTGCTTCTTGTTCCACAAACTGAATGTAATTGCTAGGGCTAATACCATATCCCGACTTAGATGTCGGGTTGATTGTCTGGCGTAAGATCCACTCTGGGGCTGTCATGTTTGCGTGACCAGTTGTTCCTTACTGGCCATAGTAAGTGTCCTGGTAGAAGGCCATCCCCAGTTAGGCCCCCTCCTATGGACGCCTTTTAGCTGCTGGCGGAAGTTATTGAGAGCTCTTCGATGAGCCTAGAGCTAGAGCTGTCGAGGAACTATTCACGCCGCTCCAACCCGGAAGTGGTCAATCGACTGATCTTAGACAATTCCTCGTAATAGCACTATTGTGTATTGTGTGCTGCAGGTGTGCCATCATAAATATGCCCCTTAGATTGCTTTGACTGCTCTCCCTGTACGAATGCATCAGATATGTCGGAAAAAGTTGGATTCTCTCCCAATGGCATGTGTCGGCCAGTATGCCAACTATCTTCGAGAGTGGAGACGAGGTCAAAACGGATGCTTCTATGGCTGCGATCAAGGTCCAGAGCCGATGGAGTCGACATTTTTGTATTTATCTCGACCTCTCTCACCGTCAGATTTGGGTAGAAGCGAACGAAAACGTATGCTTGCTGTAGAATCATGACTTTCCCTACAACAACGACTAAATCAATACGACAAAGAAGGTTGTTGTTGTCATGAAAGAACAATTGCCACCTCTCGAGGACGCGAGGCTAGCCGAGCCCACAATACTAGCTCTGAAAAGGGACTAGCGTTTCAAGCGTGTCATTTCTTTGTGCCTCGCCCGTTTTCAGTCTCATTCACCCCACGTTAAATAGTAATTTGCTTATCACAGGCTGAGATCCCACGCTCAGTTCGACTCCAGTGTGGAGGCTATTGGGCTTCTTCCATGTGCTCATTGCGAGCATCAGTCGACTCCAGAAGATACCTCTTACGTTATTGTCTGGGCTAGGATTGACAACGATTTTCTCATCTGTCGAACCGGCACGATCACCTTCACCTACAATCCACAACATCGTATCACTCAAGAGCTCGTTCCATACATCAGTCAACACATTCATCGCACTGGAAGCTGATTCCGTGCTAAGCTCGGATCCAATTTGAGCGTTATTGGGCTTGTTTCCAGTGCAAAGTGCAGGAAAGGACTTTTTTTGCGAATGTGGCAAAAGCGATTCGATCAAGGTAAGCCTACTAAATGCAGCAAATTGTAGACCACAGAGAGCTAACGTGTCTGAAGAAGGTGATATCAGTCTTTCAAATGAACAGTGCCCTAAGATATCGGCCCCAATTTCTCGTTGGTCGATCAAGATAGATCCTTCTACAATTCCAAACACGTCAATGCACATCATTGGTTCCATGTTCAAAGTATGGCTTCGCGAATTACCTTCAGAGATCCTCCCAAAAGCCGTCCAAGACAAGATCGCTAATGAGCGTCAAAGGATGGCTTCACGAGTTACCTTCAGAGATCCTCCCAAAGGCTGTCCAAGACAAAATTGCTATGGAGTGCTGAGGCATGGCTTCGCGAATTACCTTCAGAGATCCCCAGAAGCTGTCCAAGACAAAATTGCTACCGGATGCCGATTTTCGTGCAGGAAGATTGTTGGGGAGGAGATATACGCGTTAGCGATGGATAATTAGCTCTTCGGACTAGTAGGATACAAATTGATTAAATAACTTCCAAGATCGTTTTTGTGTGAGGAACAATTAGCCCAGATGACCTTCACGACTGATGAATATGAGCTCGATCACTGACCTGTTATTCAATCCTTCAAGCTCCTTAATCTAGAGACCGTCCTCGCAAACCCACGAACGATGCCCACTTCTTGCACATCTGAACATGGCCCAAATGAAGTATTTATACAAGAAGGACGTACTAAACAAGGTAATATAAACAGTCACATATACCTCCAGAACCAAACTCTGCAAGATTATGTACCGTACGCCCCATAGCTAACCAACAGCGCGTCTACACCTCCACTTCTTCCGCCGGAGTCGAGATCAACCCCCAGTACCACAAGCACCAGCCTCAAAGCTCCATACTCCTCACACTCCTCTCCAATACCTTCACATCCTTCTCGAACTCATCCTTTGTCTCCCCACCATCATGGCCCATATACTTCTCATCCAACCCCTCATCCTCAATCACACCGACCTCCTGTCGCCTCCCCATCCCCACACCATCAACATCAACACCAACACCAGCAAACCCCCGCTCCCTTTGTTCTTTCTTCTCCATATGTCTCCTAAACAGCCCCGAAATCAGCACACTCGTCACGAAAACAGCAGAGCAAAAATTTAAACCAGAAAAGGGAAAGCTGTCAACAAATAGCACGACACAAAAATAGGGAGGAAGAAAAAGATAATACGAAATGACCATAGGTACTTACTGGATCAAATAACCCACAACAGCCCTAACAGGCCCCCTACAACGCTTCCTCCCATACCCATTTCCATACCCATACCCAGCACCCCCACCACAGC
>NAPT01000606.1:0-18252 GCA_002927785.1 Cladonia uncialis
TGGATGGAGAGTTTCCAGAGACCGGCTGGGTGGGGGTGGGGGTTAGGTTAGTATTTGTGGATGTAGTCTTGTAGAGGGTTTTGGGGTTGGAAGAGAAGCGATCGATGTACCTTCGTATGCGGTGCCGGGGACACCTTTCATGATGGCTTCCCAGTGCAGGAGATCTGCTTCGGAGATGGGGTGGAGGGACTGGAGGATGGGAGAGGGTTCGGAGGTGTTGGCTTTGAGCTCTTGGAGTAGGCGTTTGGTTGATGGGGGAGTGGGGGAGCGTGAGGAGGGTGCCATCGGTGGGAAAGGGTTGGATGTGATGTTTTTGGGATTGAAGTGGAATGGTTAAGGGAGGAGATGAGGCATGTTTACGGCTGAGTTGTTTTCGCAGGGCCACTGATGATGCAGCTATTCTGGGGGTCAGGCTCCGGGGATCTTTGCCCCGGGAGATGCCGCTTCTGCGGAGTGTAGCGCGGGCCATGGGGGCCTAGGGGGATGCACAACCTTCCCCAGGTCATTGATAATGACAATCATTCCTCTCAGTCTCTTTCGCATATCTCCCACCCAGAATATTCCAGTCCCAGCCTTCAATGCACGAGTATGACAGATCACATGCTACTCGTCCCATATTCTGGGACGCAAGCTTGCTAGCTACAGGGAACTAGGACTGACTCCAGGCACTCCACCTCAATTATCCAGCAGCTCTGCTTCACCAGCCTCGCCATCACTCGTCACTCCGAGAAACGGCTCTCCTTAGGGGAACATGCCGTGCCTGACGCTAGTAAGTGGCCGGTCTAAAAATATTGCCGCAGAGGCCTAGTCATACACAAAGACGGCGAGCTCAAGGAGCAGTGACCCTCGACTTCAAGAGACAGGGTGGCGGACCCATACAGACCCTCAACCACGGTGTAGGCACCAAAAAGCGGCCTGTAGCACCTCTAGCCCGCCCAACTATCTCGACTTGACTACTTGCTTGCGGATTGGCGTAACGGTGTCCTTTGCGGTACCCACCAGCAGCCCCGGCGTTGCTGTTTCTCCTGCAAATGGTCCGGGATAGCGCCATTTCAGTTTGGTGTACCACACTATGCAGCCTATGCGAATTTGAGCCGAAGAGTCGCCCATCAGCTGGCTCTCCTGTCGAAGCTCTTTGACATAAGCTCCCAGGGCTGACCCGTCGTGCCAAATGTCGAATTGCCGTCTGTACAGAGGATCGCAGTTGTTGCTCCAATCACTGTACGGTACGAGAAGCCCCAGGAGAGCAACTTCTCCTGAATCTGTTTCCAGCGAGTCCTGTTTAATATCTACGTCTCCTGGCTTTCGGTCTGTTCGAACTCATGGCTAGCTATCCATCTCTAGCTTTTTCATCTCATTTTTTTCGGTGATGGTCAATAATTGCAATCATTTCGGCAATTCCACCTGCCATGTCATATGAAAAGCCAATTGATCTGCATTATCCCTACCTTCTCTACACATGATAGAGCAACCTTTGCCCAAGGCTTCTTCTGCCCTGGCACAGAGGTTCGAGAAAGATATGTCACAAGCTTTCTGTTATGCCTTCTGCTCTTGACTAAAACATCCAAATATCCCTTGAGACGGCCGTTGGATAGCATGAATGACGTGAATTTGTGGTTTCAATGCCACGTGCGTCAACGCCAATTATATCGAAGTACTTCGTTCTATATTGACAACACCTCTTGGCGTCGAACTTTCCTGTTTTGTCGGGCATATCCACTCTGTGGCCAAGTAGCTTCACGACCAACATAATGTTCCAACCAGTGGCCCTTCTCAGACGTGTGGGGCTCTGGAATCCTTCGAGCTACACGAAACGTAAAGCGCTAGCTAACCTTAGAAGTAAGGTAAGGTACGTCCCTGATCTTCGCGATAGCGCCTCCGGGGTGCAGCGGGGCACGCCGGGGTAGGCTCGCAGGCTATTTCTATCTAGTTGGCATGCATTGACAACTGGCACCCAAACAGGACAACCCCCTCCAATTAAGTCTCTTCTTCTTCGTGATCGCTGGGGGTTCTATGGGACCCTTTAGGGCCCTTAGCATAGGCCTAGGGTCGCCTCCCGCTCATAGTCCGAGCATGTATCCACTAGAATCTTCACATCCTTGCCGACCGAATATGTCCGATTCAGCAATGTACCTTAGCTTGGGCCAACGATGGCTTTGTGCATGCTACAACCCCACCTCCTTTCTGTCCCTCTCACGACTTTCTCTGCATTGCGAACAACCTTTTCTGCGAAGTCTTTGTTACGAAGATCACCATAATACAAAAGGAAGCGATGACTACGCCAATCCCACAGCCACCAGGTATACCCTTGGTGGGAAACATCTTCGATGTAGATCCGAGCAATACCTGGGTGTCATTGCAGAAGCTGTGGGAAAAGTACGGTCAGCTTATCCTCACTCGGTCTGCCATGTTCATGAGCTCATATCATTGTACTAGGCGAGATCTTCAAGATAACCGTTTTGGGCCAACAGATCGTCTTCGTGGGGAGTGTTGCTCTCTGCGAAGAACTGTGTGATGAGAAACGGTTCCGTAAATTTGTTGGTGGTCCAATAGTAGAGATTCGATATGCAGTGCATGCTTCTCTTTTCACTGCATTTGAGACCGAGGCGATCTGGGGTGTTCATCATCGAATTTTGGCTCCCTTGGTCACTCCAGAAGCTGTTGCTGGGTGTTTCACCGAAGTCCGCGATTGTGCGTACGAGTTGACTGCCAAATGGCGGGGCTTGAGCGGCGGTTCTTCTGTTTCAGCACTTGGTGAACTCAATCGACTAGACCTAGAAACGACCACCCTCTGCTTCTACGGCAGGAAGCTCAACAATATAACCGGACCAGAATCACCAATGATCAAAGCTATGAACGATTCCACAGCAGAAGCGATCAAAAGACCGACCAGACCCAAATTCGTGAACTCGCTCTTTTATCAGTCCAAATTCGAGAAAGCTTCTAAAGCCATGCGCAAGTATGCTGGGGAATGTCTCGAACATCGAAAGGCCAATCCAACAGACCGAAAAGACATGCTGTATACCATGATGCACGCCAAAGACCCCGAAACCGGGCAATCACTTAACGACCAGCAAATTATCGACGAGATCGTGACAATGCCTATTGGATCTAGTACCGCACCGTGCGTTATCTCAAGCGCTATCTACTATCTGCTCAAAAACCCTGCTTGTATATCAAAAGCCCGAGAAGAAATTGATTCAGTCATCGGCAACGGCGAGTTCACGCACGATCATTTGGAACGTTTACCTTACTGTGCTGGAATGGTGCGAGAAACTCTGCGCCTGTCCGCGGCGGCACCCGGTTTCAACATCGAGCCGCTGCCAGAAACCAAAGGACCCGTCCTTCTGGGCGGAGGCAAATACGAGGTGCCAGCCAAGCAAACCATGATCATAGTGCTGCACGGCGTGAACCGCGACCCCACCGTGTTCGAAGAGCCCGAGGCTTTCAGGCCCGAAAGAATGGTAGGCGAGGCGTTTGAGAAACTGCCTGAAGGTAGCAAAAAGTGGTTCGGAAATGGCAAACGTGTTTGTTTTGGCAAGAATTATGCGTGGATGTGGAATATGATTACGCTTGTCACGTTGTTGAAAGATGTGGATTTCGAAATGGCTGACCCTAGCTATCAGCTGAAACAGGATGGCTGGTTTAATTTGAGACCTGTTGGTTTCAATATCGTGGTTAAGCCGAGGGTTAGGTGAAAAGATGTTCAGAAGAGAATGTAATATGTTCTACTAGCACTATGTTTTGTAATTGCATCTGAGATGAATGAGATGATTTGTTGATGATCTATGGTGTTAAAAAGGTAACAATATAAGTGGATGCGGACCATAACCACCGCGAGCCAAGTGCTTCTATTAGATGAGTGCCGGGAGGATGCCGACTGAGGCCAATTAAGATAATCAGGCCCGGGCGCAGGGAGCAATGCTTAGAGAAGAATATGCTCGATAGCATAGTTACGGTGTAGAAGAAGGAGCATCAATCAGAGAGCCATAGAGCAAATATCGACGGCATCATTGTTGGGGGCTATCTTAGCGCGCTTGGCGCGGGATTTTAGCGGCGCACAGTGAGAAGCAGGTAATCGGAAATTTCATCCACTGTCGGTGCGACAAATCGAGCGGGACTTCTGAATGGGTCAATATGAGTGTAAACAACGCAGCTTACCCTCACTCACTGGGTCCTGGTACTTCTGCCTCTTACCATACGAGCGATTACACCAGCCAATATGATCCGGGCCCATCAACTAGCGATGCTCTAGTCCCAGGCTCGCGCAGGTCTGGCGATCAAGACCCGCATCAGTACCATACCCAAAACTCCACCAGAACCGCCACGCAACACCTTGGAAATACCACAGGCTACTCGGACCAGTATGCTGTAGGAAATGCCGGAGACTACGATCCTACCCGCGATTACTATCATCCCATTGCACCAGGCTTGGACAGCCGTGTCAGTGAAAGCCCAATGTATCACGCTGATCCGTATGATGGCTATTCTACTGGCCGAATCCAATATGGTCAGTCTCCCGGTGTTATTGCTCCCTATGGTGTGACTGGCCAGCCACTAGGCGATTACGCCAGTCAAGGGAATAGCTTGTATAAGGGCCAACAGAGCGATGATGATTATCAGCGTCATAATGCCGATCGCAATCGGCGTGAAGGCCGGGCACAAGATCGATTCGGCCAGCGAAATCAGCGAGCATCAAAAGAGAACGAATACTTCTTGAATGGGGAAGGTATCCACGTTGGCGTCCTTCAGAGAGAGATACGCAGATTCCTTGGCTCAAAGGCATCTGTTAGACCAACCATGTTCAATGTCTGTGCCGCCGCTATACGTCCTTTCAGTGAGCCTCATTGACCGTTTCAGGGTATGCGTGGGTATATGATAACCGCTTTGAGGCCTTTTACACCAGTGAGCCAATCTTGGGAAGTTTCCAATTGAGATTTTGCTCATGCCATCCACAGGAACAGTTCTACGATCTTCAGAAAGTTTCTATGAAGTATGTATAGCAGGGATGTACAGAATCTGTCTCCGGGTTATAGAAGGGATATCAGATCACTGTGTAACAGCCTTTCCTAAGCTGCTGAAGCACGGGCGATGGACCGTGGGGAGTCACGGGTCTATATATGACTTTGCCGGCAAGGTTATAAGAGCTAAAATATTCAGGAGCTAATGATATAGGACTGGAGACTTGATCGCTTAACGCTTATGGCGATAGGCCTGAGAAGACCGTTCTTAAGCTTCAGTGTTTTAGCATAGCGAGGGCGTTCGGCGGTCAGAGATGCTGTAAGATACCCAGTATTGTTGCCTTGCCTTCGTCATCAATACTCATATTCTTGGAGCTGTTGGCGCGACGGTCCTCCATGGTCAAAATCGAAACGGTATCGTTCACGCATGAAAGCTTTATAATAAGAGATCAGTATGGAGTTTGTACGTGAAGAGAGTTTGTAGGACGTGATTTATATTAGGTTCGATGTGAAGAGGACTCCGTAACAAAGGCTGCATAGGGCTCTTTATCGGCTTCTTCCCGGAAGTGCTGAGCGAGTGAGGCACCGAATCAGCGCGTGTTCGACCTCCCTTACTCCAACGTAGTCTAGTGCGCACTAGATTGACTGGGATTGCGACACGCCAATACTGCAGCCTTAACAAGCCTCAATAATTTTCAATATCGACGCAGTTATGTATTTTGAGGAAGTGCTTAATCCCTCAGACCTCCCATATAAAAAGGTCTTAGACTCAGAAAAGATCCCATCCACATGTGGGGGCCTTTTTGAATGAGACGAAAGAATGTCAATTGCCATAGACGCGCGACTGGGCTTATGGCCAGACCACAACCGTTCCATCATCAATAGTGAGCGGACAATTGAACTATGATGATGCCACCTTGCTGATAAGGCTCAACACTAGGATATCAAGTCCTTGCAACTGATTTCTGGTCTTCTTTCATGCTAGGTGTGGTCGTTGCGAGCCTGACAATAACCAATCCATATGTGTTCAAAATTGTGAACAACTTCCTGATCTGGCTCTTCCGTCGTCTTGGTTGGCTGGGAGCGGCGTGGAAGAGGGCGAATACCTCGGAGCCCCCGTCTGAACAACCTGGAGTTACTACATCACTACTCCGGCCCGCATCAGGAAACGGCCGAAGATCAAGCTCAGGAGAAGACGAACATCTCAACTCACCTGTTGCAGAATCCGGGCCTTCTTCTGGTGATCAGAATGTCCGAATAAGTGAAGCCCACGCTCCGGATGCCGCTGTCTCAAATGAGCAAAACGTTCGAGTGCAAGGGCAACAAAATGGAAGCACAGTTAATTCCGCGCCTGGTAAAACAAGACAGTCCAAGTATGGGACTGAGAGTATCTCAGACATCCTTGGTAACTCTAGAGATAGTCGGGAGGTTGTGTGGAACCTTACCACATATAGTCTGGATTGTCTGAAGAAACAGACAGAGTCTCCGGCTATAGTGCTGGTTGTGGTAATGACAATATTCTTTGGCATCTTCGTGGCACAACTGGTCGCCTCCACGTTCTCGGCGAAGATTGCATCTGATCGAGCTGGCTTGGCATCTTCGCAACATTGTGGAATCTGGCAATTCGACTATAACGCCAGCAAAGAGGCTGCTGATCGTGATGATCTCTACAATTACCAGAAAGAAGCGCGTGCGAGTCAGTACGCACGGACCTGCTACAATGCACCGCACCCTGACGATCCTTTCTCTTGCCGGATTTTCTACAATCAAAGTATTAAATTTGATACCAAGACCGATCAACCGTGTCCATTCGCATCATCCGAGCTTTGCTCTGGCGGTCTTTATTCGGCTGTGTCGTTCGATACTGGTCTCATTGACGCTAGTGTCATTGGTATCAATGCTCCTGTAACCCATAAGTTTCGACGCACTACAAGCTGCTCCCCTCTGAACATGTCGAAGCCTTATATCGTATCGTCTGAAGGCACGGATAACAAAGATTACCATTACTATTATGGTCCAAAAGACGATATAGAGTATACTTTTAATACGTCTGGCCGACCATTCGAATGGCTTGTGCCGGTCTATTCTGTCAAGTGAGATTTGAGGATTTCTTTGACCAACACCACATATTCTTCGCGATGCATTAGGAAACTAATATGTGATAGCACATACTTTTCCTCACTCTTCCCTGAGCGTGACTACTGGCGACCAATAGCTGAGCTCAGACAGCCGATCGGCAGCACACTCACCATAATTTTTATCTCCTCGCTACACATATATCACACGGAGCGAAGTTTTGATCCCATTTTCTATGCCGACGAACCACGCTATTTTGAAGACCTACGGGAACCACTCTACTACAACTCTGACCCTCGAGCTAGAGTCCTCGCATGTGTTGACAAGAGCGAAGTTTGCTCCCCAGATGGAAAACACTGCTGGTCGATGACTGCGACTTTACCGGAACAGGTGCCGCCGCCGCGGGCATATTGGCTGATGAAGTGGTCTCTGGAGAATTCTAATATCTACGATTCTATCAAATGGCGATTAGGTACTGCGCTCTTAGCTCAAGAGAGCGTTAGCCAATCTGTATCCCTTCCTCTGCCGTCCAATCAATGGCAAATCGAAGCAAGCCAATTGTTCGCTACGTCCCTCGCGCGTATCCAATACGACGCTCTTGGCATCGCCACGGGCGAAGATCGCCAACAGCCTGGTTACGTGGAAGTAACACCAGACGAAGCTAGGGGCCACCTGTGTGGAATATACAAGTTCAAGAGCCCGGACTACACCAATGTTAATCTCGTCGCATTCGTCGGACTCAATCTTCTGGCCATAGCGATAATCATCCTGAGTCTAAACGCCAGCACCATTGGCCTGCTACCGAAATCGGAGAAGGACGAGAAGGCTTCTACTAGAACTCTCGTGATCGGCTTCCTGGTCAATCAGACTGTTGATCTAATTTTCTTATGTATTGCGGGCATCTGGACTTCTATCAAATTTGTCCGTCGAAAGTCAAAAGAATGCTATAAAGATCGAAAAGCCAGGCATGGGGTCAATTTTGGCAGCGCAGGCCCTGGAGATTGACAGGGGACTCTAATATATATAGTGATCTAGCAAGCCAGACTTTGCATGACCCAGCAAGCTATATAGCACTATTGGTCATTGTCGACGACCGTATACGGAGTAAAGGACATGGACTATTTGTAGACTCTATGTCGCACACTAGTCCTGCTAGAATTAGCTGCATCCCTAGCTGCGGCCAGAGACACCATCATTGTCAGCCTTTGCACATCTGCATCATATCATCATCCACGAAGCCACAACTTCCATATTTACAAGGGTGTAACAACTCTTAAGCATCCTTCACACCGCATTCCCCACGCCAACAAATAGTACCGTAACCCACAACTCTCGTCGAAGCACATCAATCGCCAGAATTATCAAAAGAAAGCCTTCCAAATTTCAACAATGCCGAGAAGCATGTGGAACGATGGTGATATGCAAGGCCATGATGCCTACCGCAAAGGTCAAGAAGGGCGGCGTCAAGATCTAACAGGGCGAAGTTATGAAATAGGTTCGAAGCAGCAACGAGGTTCTGTGCTGTACCTTCAACTGCGCGGACGAGGACCAGATGATGGAGCTTGGGTCAGCGAGGACAGGCTGAAGCGAGAGCACCCAGCCATATACAAGACCATGTTACGATAGGGGTGATTGCAGCCATAGGATACCTTTTGTTCTGTGCGACAAGGCTTGGCGTTATGGTGCTTGTGAATATATCGGTCACGGTTCTGTGTTTTGGGAAGCGGATGTACATGAACAGGGTAACGCCAAATTTAAGGCGGCATTCACAATACAGTATGCTCTACGAGCAAACATCAATTTAGATTTATGTGGGACCATCTCCAAACATTCAAGATGTGCCATGCGCACCATGCCCAACAAGTTATCACTACTCTGTATACGATCGCAAACCTCTTCATCATCCACGCTACATGCTAACTGAAATCTACATGGGACCAAAAGAACATTCGCGATAAGAAGCAGCATTTCCCCTACCACAACACCATCCCTCCCGACCTCTGCAAAGCATCCCAGCGCCCACCTCACAGAACCCTATCTCGAAAACGCCAGCATAACAACCCATTCCCCCTCGCATCCCTCGCATCCACCCTTCCATCCCACTGAAAAGCCTCAACCAAATACATTTCTAAAAAGAAAACAGGAAGAAAAAAAGGAAAATGACACCCCCAATCTCGCAGCAATCAATCCATCCAACTCCATCCCATCCCTTCCCTTCTCACCACTTCCCTTCCCACCTCCCTTTTCTCTCCTCCTTTTCCCCCTCTCCCCTATTATCTCTACTAGCCTATACCGCACCTCCTACCTTCCCCCCTCAGGATTCTATATAGAACGCAACCTATTCCTCTTATATATTAATCTCGATCTTAAACGAGAGAAACGGATGGAAGAAGTGTGGATAGGGTTAAATGTGTCGGGGGTGGTGAGATAAGAGATTTTGGGGGGTGATGTTAGGGTTATTAGAGGGAAGGAATGAGGGGTGGAGATGGAGCATGCGGATTAGGACTTGGGGGTTTGGATGGAAGGGGGGTTTTTGTTTTAATGAACTAGTGAGGAATGGACGGGTGCTTTTCGAATTCAGATCTGGAATCGATTATGTACTCGTTCAGAAAAATCTATCACTATCTATATACAGTATATCTAATGCCATGTATGCTGCTTTACATCGTAGCTCTAGGTGTAGTCTCTCCGCTAAGCATTCAAACAAGGGACTCCGCATGAAGATGCTGCCATCAGTCCGTCATATCATCGTACACCTCGTTAATACCGTTCCTCCAAAACACCTGAACGGCATGCAAAACGCCGTCCCTGGGTATTGAAAACAATACTCAGCCAATATCCCCCGCGTCAATCAAGCCCAGAACTAATAACCCTCCTCAACGGACTATTCGTCCCACTCCCCTCCTCGCTAGCCCCCAGACCGCTATCCCTCGGACTCAAACTCAGCACCTCTATCGGATCAGCATCGATATCCCACTCGTCCTGTCCATCATCGTTCTCGCTTCCACTCTCCTCCTCCCCCTCCATCCCATCTTCCTCCCCGTCCTCATCCACAATATCATCCGCAAGTCTCCCTCCGCCTCTCCTTGTAACACCCAGATCTTTGCCCCCAAATGGCTTCTGCACCGCGCCCCTGGTATTCCATCTTAAAGCGCGCCTTACACTTTCGAACCACTCTCCTCCCGTACCTCCTTCGCCTACGACTGTAGGGAAGGGATAGCGACCAGCTTCGACTCTAACTTCGTCGCCTCTGCGAAGCTCTACCCGTCCTTTGCCGTCGAAGCTGGCGTATGCTGTGCTTCGGCTGCCCTTCGGGACGCAGATTCGTAAACAGAGGGTATCGCTGAGGACCATGGGACGGAATGAGAGCGTGTGTGGACATATTGGGGTGAGAAGTATGCCCGGTATAGAAGGGTGGGTAAGAGGGCCACCAGCCGAGAGGGAGTAGGCTGTGCTGCCTGTAGGGGTGGAGATGATGCAGCCGTCGGCTTGGATAATGGTGAGAAGATGGGTGTCGCCGTAGAGCTCGAGATTGGAAACGTAGGGGGAGGGGCCGCGGTCTATGACTAGTTCGTTCAGGACTTCGAATTGGGAGTCGATTGTTAGTTCAGAGGGCTGGTCTGCTTTGGGGAGGTTGGATCTGGAGAGGTGCCGGCTAGAGCGATACACAGTGCAGGTGAAGCGCATACGCATGTTGACGCGCATACCGGAGCCTTCCATGATGCGATCAAGGGTTGGCTTGTAGGTTGTGAATGGAAAGTTTGTAAGGAATCCGAGGGAGCCAAGGGAGAAGGAAAGAATTGGTGGAACGATGCGTTGGAACAACCAAGATGTGAAGAGGACGGTACCATCGCCACCGAGAGTTAAGACCAAGTCGAACTTTTCAGGTGAATTGCAGCAAAGGTCGGGAGTCCAGTAACGAAGCATATGCTCGTAGTTTGGGTTTGAGGTCAAAAGACCTTCGGCATCGAACCGTTTCGAAGTACGAAGTTTAGCGTCAACATAGACGGTGACACCAAGATCTGAGTTGTTGCGTGGGGTTCTAAGGAGGAACTCTGCAAGCTCTCGTGTCAGGTAGACCAAGTTATTGTCCCGAGCCTTTGTGACAATCATTATTGTGCGAACAGCACGCTTGATAGGTTTGCGCTGAAGTTGCTTGGATATCTCTCTGACACTAGTAGCAGTTTGCAGGAGGCGCGAATGGGACATGCCATCGTCTTCTGCAGAGATCTCCTCCAAGACTCGCTCAATATTGACGGCGTCGTCGAAACGTTGGTGAAAGAAGCATGGTGATTGCGCGAAGCGTGTTGCAAAGAAGGTCCTTGGGTTGCTGCCTAGGCCTGACATGGACGCAGAAAGACTTTGGGAAGAACTCCTTTCGCGATGATTAAGCTCTTTCGATGTTCGAGATGCTAGAGCTGTAAGCATGTTTGGTGCTGGTCCGTTGGACAGGGTCCCTTTGCGGTGGTTTAAGAAGGAATTGGAGGTTCGAAGAGTGTAAGATCCAGCTGCGCCCGTTGGCGAAGACGCTTCGAGCGGGGAGTCGTTGACTTGTGTAGATGCATTTGAGATACTGCTCGTAGGCTCATTGAGATATTCTGCGTTCGGCTGCATTCTCTCACTGGTGTTCAAGGGATCTAGATGTGTATGATAGTCGCGCAAGAGAGCGCTACCGAATAGCGAGGATTGTTTTAGAGTTGTTTCGGCAACATTCCCATTACAACCCTCCGACATGTCATGTAGGTCAGATTTTAGAGGCCCAGGGGTCATGGCTGAGGTGTTGGGATGCATTGGTGGAGGAAGTATCTCTGGATTATTAATGATCAGTCATAGTTAAGGGGTAGTAATAAAGAATAGGGACTGCCGTTCAACTTGCTGCCCGCCGTGGAGGACATGACAGCAAGTATAAGAGAAGCGGTAGGATGAATACATGGGAGATGATCGGATTTGAATGGGGAGAGATATGTAATACAGGAGGGAATGAATTGAATTACCGGATGACGATGATACCTGGTAATTGGTAATTGGTAATGCTTGTTCGCTCTCTCCGCCAACTGAGCCGATCCCCCAGGGTCCACGGCTTCAGTGTCTGTACCTTGGAAACTGCCGAGCGGGAGCTCCCGGGGATCTTTTAGTAGGCCTGCAGGGTGCAGGGTAGCAGTGTGCAGGGGTTCGACGGTCAAACCTCCGCCCGGCGCCGTTCTGAGTAAGATACGATAATTTGACTGAATTGTGAGTATATTCCTTTTCTCGAAACCTCCTAAAGTCTCAAAGGTATTGGGAAGGTATGCGTCAATTAATAAGACTGAGATATCCCTTACCTATCTAGTCTCTAGTTCTAGTTCACCACTACACGTTCCAAGAAAATCACAAGCTGCATAAGCGCGGGGAAATGTGTGGGTGAATGCACACGCTTTGCACCAATCTTCAAGTCATGCAGGATGATGAACATATGGACATTCTGTGGCTTGGGGAAGCCTGTGATTTGTATCCATTTCAACAAGTCCAGTAGCCGCCCTTCGCGCTTGCTCGGATCCTTTGTGATTCGGCTTCTGTTCTTGAACGTTGCCGAGCATTCATATCCAGCACTGTCACCTGTGATAACAGATCCTCCTAACTCCTCTTAAATCCTAGGCACAATCCTGAATGCAGTTGTAGCGTCTCAATTACTTAGTAGCTAGCAATTGAAGCTAGCGATCCTTCCACAGTAAGTCACTTCGCATCCCTCGCACTTTTCCTTAAATCCTTACCAGCGCGAGACTTATTGACCGTCTAACCGCCATCCTTGCTTCAACGCGTGTCTTTGACATAGATCCTGAAGCCGACTGTATTGCACTGCACAGCTCCCCTCTACAGATTGGACTGGGTTTCCACGTAGTGTCCATGCACAAAGACCCCCGTTGTGGATCGGCTAGTGGTTGGATAGATAACAAGCAATAAAGGCTCCGATGGACTGGGTCTCCTTTTCAAGTAGCTGCTGAGCGCAAATCCTGCTTCCACTTCTGCTCTCTCGCGACTTTGCGGCGTACGGCATCCCTCAGGACATTCTCCAGCTTAGTGTCATTATCTGAATCCATGCTAACATCTTCGCTTTCACTGTCGTTATCTTCCTCACCCCGGCAAGCTAGCCTCGCTTTTTGGTAAGCTTCTTCCCAAGTCTCGATGCCGAACTCGCCCTCGCTCTCCACCACCAGCAAATCCCCGTGGGATGAAAATGCGAAGACGTGTATTGAAGAGGCTACTTTCAATTCTTCCGCAGTAGGATCTAACGTCAACCTTCGTGCATCCACGGCAACCAAAGCGGCTGTCAATGTCATCGATAGGGGGATGGATGTGGACAGAAGTGCGAGGATAGAGGCTTGGAGGAGGGCAGGAAGGACAGGCAGATTCTGCATGGTTTCTTAGTAGTTTTCATCAAGTTGTAACATTGGCCTTACAGAAGTAGCTTGGGGCGAATCGCCAGCGTTGAATGACCCCTCTTTGGATGAGACAACTTGTAGCGAGACTTGAATCAATGTGCGTGGGTGGGCCGACACAAGTATGACATGACGCAATGTACTTTGTAATATAGACTCGAGATGCCGTTCTCGTACTCCTGTTATATATATCAGCAGCATACTTGACGGTTTATGTTTGGAATAGCAGCGATCTTTACCTCCCACGCCAGCAGCAGGTCTAATTACAACATCGATGGCTGCTTCTTCTGGCAGCTCGTCCCTTCTTTGCACTTCGATGGGCCCATTAACAGCAGCTATGACAGAATATCCATTGCTTGTAAAAGTAGCAGACCCATCTGCACGATGCAGGGGCGATAGCGTGACATCTGCCATTGATCTCGCAGATGTTGTAGCAGGAGTTTGAAAAGCGGACTCGCTGTTTTACCCTCGCTACCCGGCAGTCGTGCTTTGCCGACAGCTTTCAACCCAGTTATGTTCATCCTCACTTTCATAACCACATCTCTACAATGCCGTCGGCTATAGAACCTCCACTAAGCACAGACCGATTAAATAACCTTCCCCGACTCGTTCCTCGCAGAAAGAAGGCCTCTGCAGCGCAGAATCCTTTGCCAGTCCCAGAGACTCCTACCTTGCCACCTCCACCAAACGTCTCTTCTCTTCACTTCATTGAACCTATCCGTCGAATCCTATCTTGCAAAGATCATGATCTGTTTCTTTCATCGTCTACATATAGTCTCATCCTCGCCTTCGTCTTCTCGCTCTCCGAATCTGCTGCAGACAGGAAGATCTCCTCTGTTCCTCTTGCATCAGCAGATCCAATCATTCACAAAATTCTCACAATCCTCGAATCGATAGAAGGAACCATAAGCTCCTATCCACCAGATGAGCAAGGCAATTCACGCTTTGGCAATCCTGCCTTCCGCCAATTTTTCGACTCCATAACCACGCAAAGCAGATCCTGGCACGATTCCCTTAACCTCCCCTCTCCATCCTCCATTGTCGAAGTATCAACTTATCTACACCATTCATTTGGCAACCGCGCGCGCATAGACTATGGTTCTGGGCATGAACTCAATTTTATTATTTGGTTACTTTGCCTAAATCGGCTGTCCCTCCTCCCACCTTCTACCTTCCCACCTCTTGCGCTCCTCGTTATTCCACGCTACATAAAGCTGCTACGCAAATTACAGAGTACCTACTATCTAGAACCCGCAGGCTCGCACGGGGTGTGGGGCCTTGATGACTATCATTTCCTCCCTTTCCTGTTCGGTGCGTCGCAGTTGCTTCATCATCCATATATCCGGCCGTTAAGCATACACAACGAGCTTGTGCTTGAAGAGGAAGGCGATGAGTATCTCTATCTGGATATGGTACGGTTTACGATGACATCAAAGACTGTGAAGGGTTTGAAATGGACGCAGCCAATGCTTGATGATATTTCCGGCGCGAAGAATTGGGAGAAAGTGGAACAGGGCATGCGGAGGATGTTTGTCAAAGAGGTTCTGGGGAAATTACCGGTGATGCAGCATTTTCTATTCGGGAGCCTTGTACCCGCAGTGGAGGGCATGAGTGTGAACATGGTGGATGAAAGTGAGGAAGCGGTGGGAGGTGAGGTTGCCGTGGATGAAGACAGTGCAAGACACGTGCACAGGAATGATACTTGGGGTGATTGTTGTGGCATCAAGATTCCAAGCACTGTTGCAGCGGCACAAGCAGCCAGGAAGAAGGGCGAAAGGGATGGCTTGAGGATGGTACCGTTTGACTAGAGCAATGTCACTGGCTCGATCCGACCTCTCCGAACTTCCGAATTTCTGTCCTCTCGGTGGGTCGAACTACCCGCACAAATAAACCATCCCTACCTTATATAATCACTTCATTCCGGATCGGTAGTGGGCCTTTCATCGTTTATGATATGCCCCTCCGCCACCTTCCCTTCATGCCACTGAAGGACAGTGAGGTGCAATCCCACGTCTTCAAAACAGCCCGTGAACCACACCAGCCCAAAGATTACCTCCGCCCATAATTTTCCATGTCATTTTTGGTCCAGGGAAGAATGCTAAAACAACCTTTTGCTGGGCTCTTGGAACTTCCGACTCAGCGGTGTATACAAGGTCGCGACCAATTGGTACGTCTGCTTTTTTGTGTACATTGATCGCGGCTCTGTTTGACTTGAGAAAGAGGTGCACGTCTAAAGCTCTGGCGAACGGCTGATATATGTCGAAGTCGTAAGGACGAATGGCAAGATCGGTGCCTAGGAGATGATAGTCGAAAGGGTCTGGTGGTAGTATAGTGAGACTGGGGAGTAGTTAGAGAACGGACCCTTATGAAACACAAAATTTGCTTCACTTTGACCTTGGTTTAGTATCGTTTGACGATACTGTTACATTGGACTTCTCAAAATTTGTCTTACAAAATTCGAACGGTACTGTTATATTTTGATTTGCGTTGTCAGAAGACAGTATTGCTGATGGAGCCGGTGATGCTGCTGCAAGAGCAAGGATCAAATATTGAGAGAGCACACCGGCGATTAGTGCCTGTCGATCTGTCAAAATGGATGCCATGTTGAGCTTGCCGGGATTTATATCGATCTGCGAATCTATTCTTATAGCGCCTCGCACGTCGCTTGAATATAGCCTCGTCGCTTCTGTACTGGAGTATCTTCTCCATGTGTTCTTCGAGCAGCTGCAAATGTAGCTCTCAGGGTCCAACTCACAGGGTCCAACTCACAGGGTCCCGAAAAGCATGTCTCCGACCGCCAGGCTCGCTTTGACAGTCCGTATGCAAGTCGGCATGTTTCGGATCCAAAGTACCCTTTCATCTCACCTTTCTCCGCTATCGGTTGGTACCGTTCATCCCGTCAGCAATATGTCGAAAACTCACTTGTTACCAGTGGCCCAAACAATAGAGAGACTCACCAACGAGTGTCTGTCCCCGTACTTTGCGCTTCTACGGAAAATAAGCCAACTCGCCAACCCCCACCACTACCCCTTCATCATTTTGCACTTTATACATGAACTCCACGTACTCATACCTCTCCAAAAAGACCAACAACACATTCGCAACAGCAAACCACATTCCCCACGTCGGCTGCGCCCCAGAGAGAAACGTCAGTCTTATTATTGTTCCAAGCTGAGCATCCTCCGTTGCGCATGTGATGTTGTGCCCAATGAGCTGGTCGAGAGCGTGGATTCGTGCTTGCAGCATGGCCAACGCGATCACAACGCGAGATGGAATGACCGAGACAGGGGCGAGGAAATGGGTGAAAATGAGCGTGAGACTAGGGTTTTGAGGGGACGCGGTACTCGAAGGGAAGCCGTGGGAGGACCGTGACACTGAAGGCGGTGATGGCAACGTCATTAGAGAACTAGGTGGGGTTTTCTCAGAACGGGGAGGATCGATTTACTTTGATGAATTAAATGGTGCTGTGGTGCGGTATCCTGGGCGGATTTGGTGAAGTGCGGTGTTGAGGGTGTTACTCGTAGGTGGAACAGCTGCAAGGGTAAGACCGAACAAAACAGTGAGATACAGCAATCTGAATGGCGGGATTAACTTTAGCATCATAGCGTTGCCGACGATACTATGAGTCTATACCACGTGTTGTTGGCCAATATTGGAGAAACGCACCCGAACTCTGGCGCTTTCTTTGTTTGATAGAAAACGGAATCTACTTTATGTTTCGGAAACAGGAACTCCGTCATGTCAAATTGAAACGCAAAATCTTTTGGATGCGATAGATAAAGGAAACGTTTGTTTCATTCTCTGGCGCCATTGACCCGATCTACCTACCTCCTTAATCTTCATCGCTTCTAACTATTGTGTAGAAATTGCACGGCCTAGAACCGCATTTTGGGAGAGGATGATTATGTAGGATGACATACATTGCAAGGAAGAATTAAGCTTTATAGATAGCTTCATCCTTTATCGGAAATGGCGTGCCTTGTACATAAGAGCTTGCTGCCTTGCATGGCTTTTCTGTCTGTCATATTGCCGTCCCATCGCATAGGTCTGTTGGCGCTTTTATACCCTGTACACATATCATATATATATGCGATTTGCCAACCCTCGTTGTTTCGTACCCATACAACCCCAACTTTCCCTCTATCAAAGCAACACCTCTCATTTCACTCATTTCTCAAAGTGTTCGTTGCCCAAGAAAGCTCCCGTTGCATGGAGAGTGATAAAGTCGAACGCCACGTAATGGCTTTGGTGGACTATACTTTATTCCAATGCCCGAAGAGCGTCCCCCCCCGTCGTCCCTTTCCTCACCACAACACCCTGTATTATCTCGTATGCAGGATAAAAGTTTGAGATAGTTTCCCTAGTGGAGTCTGAGGGTTCCCACTCCTTAACGATCTCGTTAGGTCCGGGGCTGCAGTCGTTCGAAGTATTCGTCATGGGATATCGAACTGTATCCGCGGGGGTGAGGTTTGTCCAAGCGGTAACTTGAACGTAGAAGTTGGCGTCGCGGGGGGGTATAATTTAGGGGGGAGGAGAAGAACATTAGTTTTATAGTAAAAGGGAAGGATTTGTGATTGGCTATGGGGGGTTGGTGAGAATAATGTGTGGTTAGATGTGGTAAGATTGAAGTGTAGTGGGAATGTTTCACTATAGAAATAGTCAAAAGCTGGGAAAGGAGAGACAGATAGGCTAGCTTGAATGCTGAAAGTAAGAGAATGCATTATAAGTCATGCATATAGGCAAACTTTTTGTATGGCAGCCCTATAGGGCTATCGACCTTGCTGTCGCTACTATGCTGT